>JAOVVB010179079.1:0-10997 GCA_028570985.1 Heterobranchus longifilis | reverse complement strand
TAAGAAGGTAAAATATATATATATATATTATTATTATTATTATTATTATTATTATTATTATTATTATTATTATATACTCCGAGGCAGCAGGGGGCGCTAATGTACCACTGCTTGTCTTAAACGTGCACGTGACATACATCCACGTGTAACACTGCTTGTCTTAAACGTGCACGTGACATACATCCACGGACAAAACACGGAAGTCAGTGGTGTGTCAGTGAGGAGAACTTGTTTCATGTTAAAGTCAGAGTTTACTGTGTGCAATGACTTTGGAAAGAGTTGTTGAGCTGATAATCTGCACGGTGCCGAGGTGTGGGATTTGAGCGGTAATGGCGGACAGCTGGGCCGAGAGGATCTGTGCCTTCTCCCGCAGCCCGCCTCGCTTCCTTTCCGGGACAACAGCCGAGGCTTTCCTCGCGGAGCTGCTGCACGAGCTCCGGGACGACAGAGCCACGTACAGCGTCAAGGTAAAAACAATAAAAAAAAAACAAAATACAAGTACAATGTTAACCCAAGGGCGTAGGTTTAGTTTCAACCAGTGGTGGAAGAAGTACTCAGATCTTTTACTTAAGTAAAAGTATCAATACCACTGTGTAAAAATATTCTGTTACAAGTAAAAGTTCTGCATTCAAAGTACACAATTATGAGCATCAAAATGTACTTAAAGTACCAAAAGTAAAAATACTCATTATGCAGAATGGTCCATTTCAGAATAATGCATATTACTTTTAATATATTATAATTATTGATGCATTCATGTGCACATCCCTTTAATGTTGCAGCTGGTAAAGATGGGGGTAATTTTAATTATGTTAAATAATGCTGGGTATAACAATACATCATCATTTATTAGTTGATGTATATGTGGTATTAATAATCCAAATCTGCAAGGTAACTGATTACTATGGTTATCAAATAAAACCTCAAAATAAAAATAAATTAAAATGATTGAAATAATTAAAAAGATAAAGCAGCAATTCTTCACATTTGAGAAGCTGGTACATGAAAAATTACTAAAATGATTAAAAAGTCGACTAATTGACTTTGACTGTATGTTTTGTATGCAAAAATCTTAAAGTGACTCGTAACTAAAGCTCTCAAATAATTGTAGTGAAGTAAAAGGTACAATATTTCCCTCTAAGATGTAGTGGAGTAGAAGTAGAAAGTAACACGGATGGGTCCATAATTCTTCTGTCCCCCCCCCCCCCAGGTCCTCCTGTTGTCCCCACTATGTGAGTCCCCAGCTCTGCTGTGTCCCTCAGACTCTGTGGGTGAGGAGACGGCCCTGGAGCTCATGTCGGTGTTCCACCAGTGTCCTCCCAAGTCTGTCCAGTTTCGTTGTCACCTCCTCCTGGCTCTCACCTCTGTGCTGGTCTGCACCTCCTGCGTGAGCAGCCGCTCCCGTGCGTCTCAAGACTTCCTGGAGCTGCTCCTTCAGATAGTTCAGGACACCGGCGACCTCCATGGTGACGGAGCTCTCCACTCCTTACGAGCGGTGGCTTGTGACTGCCTGCGGGAGCTAGAGGCCTGCTCTCCGGGCCTTCTCTCCCAGCGCCTCGAGCTCTTAGGCGGCCTACGGCAGCGAGAAACCTCTCGGCTCCACCAGGCCTACACAGGACTCCACACCCTGGTGTTAAGAAACGCAGTGTATCAGCTCACCCAGGAAACAGGAGCCGGCGCGGAGCATCTCAAGGCTCTTCTGTGGGGACATACATCAGTTGCATGGGAGGCAGAGCCGGGCTCAGGCCTGATGGATAACAAAGACTCGGCCATACTGTCCTCTCTGATCCTCGGACCCATGGGCTCGGTGCCGACCCTCCAGACTGGGCCTGATTGTAAAGAGTTGCGTTCAGTCCTGTCCTCGCTCCTGGAGGAGTCCTACCTGCTCACTCCTCTGTGTCAGGCGGCGCTGCTGCACAAACTGACGGAGGTGGTTGCCATGGTGCCCGGTGTCCCTCCTGCCATATTCAGAGCTCAGTTGCTGCGACTGCTGGGCACGAGCGAGGTTTGTGTGAATCAAATATGCTTAAATCTCTTAAAATGGCACCAAAACACACTGGAATCACTTTACCTTATATTTTGCTTCGTTGTGACTTTTTTTCTCAGTATTTTTCTTTTTACGTTTCTTCTTTTTACGTTTTACTGGAAACATTGTGACTTTTTACTCAAAACATTATAACTTTTTACACAAAAAATTCTGGCTTTTTTCTCATAAAATTCAGATTTATTTACTCGAAACATTACAACTTTTTACACAAAACATTACAACTTTTTTCTCATAAAATTGTGACTTTTTTTCTCGAAACAATGCAATTTTTTACTCCAAACATTACGACTTTATTCTCATAAAATTCAGAGTTTTTACTCAAAACAATGCGACTTTTTACTCGAAACATTGCGACTTTTTTCTCGAAATATTAAGAATTTTTACTTGAAACATTACAACTTTTTTCTCATAAAATTGTGACTTTTTTTCTCGAAACATTACAATGTTTTTAGTGAAATATTATAACCTTTTTCTCAAAACATTACGACTTTTTTTATTAAACAAATACTTTTATTGCACCACAGATAGGACACTGTAGTAAACTGCAGTCAGTTTGTGAGGCTATTCACGATTTATCCCGATGGAAATTCACCACGATCAACTTAATGTGAGTGTTTTTTAATCGCGATCCACAATAAAATCCATTATTATCGCAACCCTACTACAGTGACCACTTGTGATCGGATCTCACTTCGCTCTGTATGCAAATAAACACGTAGGCCTTCGTCATTTGTAAACAGAAATTGATATCAGGCATCTCCTTTCGCTCGTACTCGCATCAGGATGCATTAGCGTTTACAATACAAAAGAGATGTGGTCAAATGTGTCCCAGACCACCTCTGCACGTGGTTTGAGTTATGGGATCACAATGCGTCTCGGAGGTCGTTTACACTTGTATTTAGTGCCGTCCACTTGTGATCCGATCGCCCAAAACAGTTTAAAAACAAGTCTAAACAGGGTCATAGACTGAACCAATTTTGATTGGGATTATCTCATTTTTCCTCAAACTATTTTTTATATGACCAAATAGAAAGTCGACACATCAGCAGCTTTTTGTTAACCTGTACAGTTTTGACATGATAAGCATTAATGACTCATAGTAACTCCCTCCAGGTCTGCCTCCTCCACGCCACTCTGCTGATGAAGGGTGCGTTCACAGACAGCCTGTTCAGCGCCGAAGACGAAGCGTTTGTGCTCCAGCGGCTGGTGGTGCTGTCGCAGCACCCGCTGCTGAGCACGCCCGAGAAGCTCTTCTACATGGACTGCATCCTGCACTTTCCCGAGAACCGGCCCATCAGCTGCGGCGACGGCGACGAGAGCCTCCCCGTGCTGCTGACTCCACGGCTTGCCTCGGCTCTGGTGCCCACCGTGTTCAATGACGGCGCCACCATGCTGGCCCGCCTCAACCTGCTGTCTCTGGTGTACCTGGAGGAGGGCGAGGATGGCGAGGAGGGCAGGGGGCCAGCCTACCTCTACGAGCACCTCGCCGTGCTGCTGCGCATCGTGGACAGCGGAGGCAGCCGAGAGATCATCGTCACCTTCTTCCGAGCCACCTTCCTCTTCCTTTTCTACTTCTGTCACGTGGAGCGCTACTTTCACATCCTGACGGAGCAGCTGCGCGCGCTCTACCTCCGCCACACCCACCTGGCGCCGCACTTCATCAACCTGGCCGACCAGACGCAGGACAAACTCGCAGACTCCAGCTTGGCCGTGGGGTTCCTGAAGGCCCTCCAGGGCGTCATCACGGAGGCGCCGCTTGCCAAAATCACCTCGCAAGATCTGAGCTGGCACCTCAAGACGCTGGCCCGCGTGGCGGAGGAAGGAGACATCCCCCAGCACGCCACCCTCTGCTTCCTGTCCGCCGTCTTAACTTCCTCCTCTCTGTGCGTTTGCGGTGACTGGCGTCTGGGGAACAGCCTGCTGGGGGTTTGCCGCCGCCTCCTCGTGCATCCGAGCCTGGATTCGCTGCTCATCCCTCTGGCCGACGTCCTGCAGCATCTCGCCTGCCGCTATGGAGACACGGACATCCAGGACCACGCCCGCCTCTACTACACCCTCCTGACGACGCTGTCCAGGGAAAAGCTGGCCGGGGTTTTGGCGCAGGGTTCGACCGAGGGAGGGCGGCAGGTGAAGAAGCGAACGCTGTCATGCATTGTGTCCGAGAGCGAGGGCCTGACGAGGGCGCTGACCATTCACAAGACAGAGAAAGCGATATTCAGGCTGATCGAGGCTCGTTCTGAGCCGTCAGAAGAAACAGAGATGGAGGTGTGCCCGGGAGAGGCAGCGCTGGAAGTATACAGAGCACAGTTCGACGTCCCTAACTTCGCCTCCGAAATCGCCTTAAACTACCAGCTGACACACATCGACGCCGATGACTCCCGCTTCGATCAGCTCTTCAGCATCCGCCTCCACTTTAGCCTCACGGACGACCACTACGAAGAACTGAGCGATATCAGCGTGCCGTGTCTGTTCCGAGAGAGGCCCTCGCCCGAGGTCAGGCTGACGCTGAAGCCCAGGCGACCCTACCCCACAACCCTCCACGCCAGCGCCATTTTCACCACCCAGGACGGCCTCTCCTGGTTCACTGCGTTGCCGCACGTCCACGTGACGTTCCAGCAGGTCTTCGCGCCTCTGCCCGCTCCCCCGACCTGGGGACGAGGCGGCAAACTGACTGTGTTCGAGGGTTTGTGGGAGGAAATGAGCCTCAAAAGTGGAGACGGAGAGGCGGACTGTGCCACCAGCCTGTTGTGCTGCCCGCTGAAGGATCTGATCAACCTGGTGGAGAAACACTTCCTCCCGTACCTCGTATCAGATGCGCGTGATACAGAAGAGTTCAAAGTGCTTTTCTTCCTCCCGCCACGGTCTCACGTGCTGCTGAAGATCACGGAGGAGGACACAGTGCACTTCAACATTGCCACAGATAACTGGCAGCTTCTGCCTCACATCAGTTCTTATTTACTGACCGTCACGTCCTCACAGGAACGGACAGCTGACTGACACGCTTCTTACTGGCTTGTTTTTAATTCTTTTAAAAAAGCTGATTTTTAACAAAATCATAAATGTTTTTGTCAGCACTTTAATAACTTCAATTCAAATTAAATTGCTGAAGACAGATGATTTAAAATAAAGTTATTGCACTTTAATAATTGTTTTTGATCTGAAATTAATCAAATGTGTGTTTTGTATTTGTTTTTTTCCACATACAGTCAAAAACAACCTTCAATAGTCTTTCAATAAAAGACAGAATACATCACTGACTTGATGCTTTGCACAGGATCTTACTGATAGATGGCTCAACACTAGTTGTATTTCACTCCTAAATAAAAAATAAAGCTGTTAAAAATCAAAGTTACAACCTCTAGGCACAAAACTACATGTAATGCATTAAAGGGTAAAGGGATGCACAGATTGTGAAATTCTTGGCAGATACCAGCGTTTAAAATAACAATTTTGACCGATGTTTTTTTGTTATTTATTCCCCCCCTTTTGCCAGGGAAACAAATAAATCTTCATTATTAAAAACAAAAACTGTTTTAAAGTCATTCGACATTTCATTATATTATCTTTGAATGAGCACAAATTAAATCATACAAACAACCTTTAATATAATGCTATTTCACATGACAAAGGCCACTGCCATCGGTTAATGTCGTCTTATTTGCCGATATGCCGATTTTGGTCAACAAGGCGAATACTGATGTCCGGCCAATAAATCGGTGCATCCCTATTTTTTTTTTTAATGCTACACAAGATTCATATCCTGCTGTCGGTTTCACACCGAAGAAGAAGAAGACTGATGTAAACAATTAACAATTTAATTGTATTATTATTTTTAAAGCTATGCAGTAAATCTTTTGATCACATTTGTTGAGCCTCCAAGATACACAATGCATATACAATGCGTTTTGGTGAGAAACACTAAATAAACATAACTTTTATTTGTTATGTAACATACAGAAGCGCATTACATTCACAAAAGACAAAAATTCCACACCTCGTAATCACGTGAAAATATGATAAAATACCTCATAATTACTAGGGCTGTCCTCGATAAAATTAATTCATAGTCGAGTAACACTCAAACATGATTTTGATTTTGTTGATTTTCTCCACAAAGAATCATGCAAAAGCACCACATTAAAGACCAACTCCAGACATTTTAAAGTATGTAAAAATACTCTGCTATGATTAATATTTTGTTAACATGGTTTTCCCACAAAAAAGTAAAAAAAAACAAAAAAAACTGAAAAGGGGCTGGAAGCACATCTACTCTTCTCTCATTAAGAAATTCTGGATCTGGCCTCAAGCCCCACCCACCACAGCTGCCATAGTTAGTGTGCATTCAGACCAAGAAACAATCAGGCGATTTGCGGCAGGGTTGTCGGGTGGTGTCACTATATTGGCCCATTTGTGTGACGGCCTGTTGTTTACTCTAACCCCCAATGTAGCATGTGTAGACTTTATAATTCACATTCATTGTTTTCCGTCTGAGTGTTGTTATGATCCCGAGGTTTCCGAGCGCACTTGAAAGCAGCTCAATTTCACAGCCTCACAGAGAAAGAGAGAAAAAAAGAGATGAGGGATGTGCTTTGTTTTGCAGCTTGTTGATCAGCTGTTACATGGACTCCTGGACAGATACGTGCATGTGTGTCATTTGTTACATGTTACATGATTGGTCACCGCAGCGTGACGTCGGGTTGCGTTTCTCCAAAACTTTTCACCGCAGCCTAAACACACTAATCACATTCAAATGAATGGGATAACTTGCATTTTCACTGGATCACAAAAAAAACGGTCTTCCGAGTGACTTGACTAGTTCCTTCTGTCGTGTACACACCAGACACAAATAAATTAATTTGTTCAAATTACGTGGTGC
This sequence comes from Heterobranchus longifilis, assembly GCA_028570985.1. NCBI lineage: Eukaryota > Metazoa > Chordata > Actinopteri > Siluriformes > Clariidae > Heterobranchus > Heterobranchus longifilis. Next base: position 4,074 of record JAOVVB010179079.1, on the reverse strand, counting down.
GAATGGCGCGAATTATGTAGCATGATGACCCGCCGCGATGACGCGACTGACGCAAATTTGAGTTACATGACGAATCGTGAAAATGAAGCGAGTCAAAACAAAATATTCCAGTGCAAGTAGATTATTTTATTCGCGTCTGGTGTGAACACAGTTAGACATATGATCTCATAAAACCTGTCTGTCTGAATCTGGATTTTTGAGACCGTTGTTGGCACACTGCAGTTTGAAGGCAGAAATTCTCAGCCATGGTGTTGACTGCTCATACCACTCATGATATGTCTTCTAGCAAATAAAAAACACCATATAGACATGTTAACACAGTTAAAAACTTGATTTTCACCAGAAGGGCTTTTTAACAGGAGACGGTGGTCTGTGGGTCTGGCTGTTGAGTTCTGAGTCAGGTACAGCCCGACGAGTCACATGACGCCCGGAGCTCTATATTCTCCTGTCTCCTGTTCGCTTTGTTGCGCTTGTTAGGGTGGGACAAATTACACCTTTATCATTCTTATTGGTAGATGGAAATTTGTGACCTCATAACATTCCCATCAAAGCTCCACCCACCTTCAACCTGAGCAGAGGTCTTGTCACCCAGAATAACTGAAAACACCTGTGTGGGTTTTCCCAATTTGATATTTTCAATTTTAGAAAACCATCCCTGAGGCTGCAACTATATACATTCAACATCAGTAATTGATGTGCATAAAAACAAAACACTTGCTGTAATGTATTGTGCACTTAAGTCAGTGTGTGAAAGTTACCAAAACAGTGTGACGGATGTTTTGATATCAGCGATTCCAGTTCATGTTTGGATTTTTATCTGTTCCAATGTATGTCCATTAAGTCGAGCATCCACCATGAGTCCTTTTAAAATTGCAGTCCGTTATTCAGTCCTTTAATAATCAGAGAGGCCCTTGAAGTTTGGTTCTGTGTAAGGTGGTAAGGCAGTCTGCTGGCTGAGAAGTTTGTCCATGATGGCAAACTCTGCGTCCTTCTTCTCCACCTCGTCTACGGGGGTCCAGGACATGTCGTGCTGAAGTTTGAATGCGCCGACAAACAGATGAGGGCAACCTGAACCCCATTCCTTCAGGGGGGAGACCAAGAAAGTATGCTATTGTGAGGTGTGCAGCACTTAGTCAGAAGCCAAAGTCAAAAGAGCTGAAATGATTTGTTGTTGACAGAAAATGAAACAAACTATTTTGATAGTCAATTAATCTTTTTTTTCAAGCAAAAATGCAGCTAAACAGATTTTAGCCACCTAAAACAACAACAACAGTTACATGCTAATGGCTAACGTTAAGCGGCAGGATAAGCAGCAACTTCACCTTATTGTCTGTTAACATGAGTCACATTTCAGTTTCGCCACAGCACCTTGGACCGTGTACCAGAAAGATAAAGAAATATCTAGCTTCTATTGTTTTACTGTTGTTTGATTTGTTACTACCGCCGAAGCTAAAGCTAAAGCTAACCCGTATGCTCAGATTCTTCTTCTCTGGTATTTGACGTATCGTTGACGTAGACTGTTTATGTGTTCTGGTGTGGACGGAGATATTTATCAAAGCGGAGATTGTGTGGATGGAATTCTCGTGTATAAAAATATCCAGATACGTAGACAGGGCTTAAGTTTATGTGGGGGGAACTGAAGCCGTTCAATGCTCTCTTCAAAGCTACCAGGCTCCACTGACACAAACATTCATTTTACCTCATAAACACAGGAGTTGCTGATCTACCGCTGCCTTGATCCCCCGTGTAAACTTAAACAAAGCTGTTTGACGGCAAGGTAAAACTGAAAATATTCAAAATGCAGCGTTGTTCACAATTGATATTGATTCTTTTAAGTGGCCAAATACGTATAGCTGCTGCCCCCATCCACAGCAGAACATTGCTTAGCTTCCATGCCTGTCCTCCTGTCTGCTTATCCCAATCTCAGAACTCATCGGCTATTGGTCTGACAATGATTTACCTCTGGGGGCAACAGCCAACATTTCTGGGCTTCGTCATTGTTTACGGTCCAATTAGCAACTTGAGACAGGAAAATGGAGTTGGAGTTGAGAAACGACGCCTCTATAAACAGATATCTGCATATGAATGCAGATAAATAAGAACAGAAAGCTAAATCGTCATCAGACGATAGCCAAGGGGTTCCAAGACTGCATTTTGGTCAATGCGTTCCGCCTCTTGCGCTCTCCACGCAGACTGTTTACCTGCATGCAATCAAAGCTCGTTCAATGGAAACCAGAGCGCTTCTGCTAACAAAATCTGATCCCGTTGCCTACAGATTCTATAGGGCTGACGTCTTTTGGTCGGTGGGTCGATTGTTTGGTTGATATGCTCTGGTCCGACCAAAATTTCACTGGTCGGACAATCACTGGTGTTACGTTCATAAGGCCATCCGTGTCCATCACATACAGTCTATGGTCAATCACTGCTTCTTTTCCCAAATTGAAACATTTTTAAACTCTCTGCGACCAAAAAAAAAAAAGCCAAACATGCAGCTTTCAGCTCAGAATAGACACTCAGCACCTTGTCATGCTGCTGCCGATTGTAACAGCAGCACATGATGACATATGTAAATAGCATGAGGTACACGGCGATCCCATTGCAAATCATTAAAATACGTGCAACTGAATAATGGACAAAAACTGTGATGATGAAATAATCAGTAGTTGCAGCCTTTTGTTTTTTATGTTCCCACTTATAAAAGGTTTAAAATAATTTGCTTCCCTGATTACAACTGTCACAATCATGTGGCATCCCCTGTCCATACCTGAAGAACATGCATAGATAAAACTGATCAAATCCAACCTAACCGGCCTGTGTTTTGGCCGCTTGCTCACTATCAGATCTCTTGTCTTACATGGACTTTGAATACCAAACACATCCAGCTGTGACCATTACATACAAGCACGCAGGTGTTTGGTTAGGTATTCACGTGTTAAGCAACAGGTGCTGTGCTGGCATGTTGTAACACTGTGTCCATGCAGGGTGACATTCAAGGGAGCTGATCAATCTATCTATAATACAGACCTTAGGAGAGATGATGGAGAAGTATTTCTGTCCAGATGGCCGCTCGTAGAGGTAATACATGTTGCCTGGTTTTTTCACAATATTACAGGCAGCATGGTGGAGGTCAGCATCTCTTTTAGCATCTTCTAAAACCTACAAAGACAGAAGAAAAAGATGTGTACTGGACTAAAAGTTTTCTTTTATTGGACATTTCCTCATATTCTTTCTTTTTACTACTGTCCCTTTTGAAAATATGATTGATTGAGTTGCTCTGAGAATGTTCCTAAATCACTCCTACAGCTAGGAGCTCTCAGAGTATTCTCAGAATGTCTGTGAATACAACCCCTGGTGTTTTTGCTGCTTACCTTTCTCGCCTGTTCCTGTAAGTATCTGATCTGGTCAGCAATGACGGTCAGCTTGTTGCAAGCATTGGCTTTAATGAAATCTTCTCCCTTAAAACAAAGTACAAATATTTTCAGGGCGGTTATATCCACAACAAGAGGTGTTGCTGTGTAGAGCTCGACAGTTTGAATATAATAAAACATCTGGGTGCATACCTTCTGTACTTGTGATGCCAGGGCCACCAGGTCCATGGGGTCTCCCACTCTGTTGGTCTGGTAGGAACTGACCAGCTCCACATTGCTGGGGCTGCTGCTGCTCTCAACCAGAGTCACTGCAGAAACACACAGGTATAGTTACACCACAAGTATATAATGCATGCAACATAACCATCAGGAGGGATGTTATTACTAATGCAACTACAATTACTGTGTCACTGCCGATACTGAAACTACTGTTCCTATCACTGTCACAGTAACTCAGCTGTAATATCACAACAGCTGCTACTACGATTAGGCCTACTTATCAACAACGAATGATTCATATATGGCATTTTAACTTAACTCTTAGCTACCGCCTCCTTACAGGTCCCATATTCTGCTCATTTTCAGGTTTATACTTGTGTTTTGGGTTTCTAATAGAACATGTTTGCATGCTTTAATCTTAAAAAACACATTATTTTTCTCATACTGTCTGTCTGAATATACCTGTATTCACCCTCTGTCTGAAACG
>JAOVVB010179068.1:0-11277 GCA_028570985.1 Heterobranchus longifilis | reverse complement strand
GCTTTTCAGACTTGGTGCTCTTAAGCACAATATGCCCAGAAATCCCACCAAGATTAATGTTGTTGCCTTATGTGATTAGCTGCTTTGTAACAGTAGTCGTTCCTTTCTGGAGTGATGCAGAAAAAGAAAAAATGTCAATGTAGTAATAGTAAGTGTGGGCAATTATCCCAGCAGTAACACCAATTACACACAGAAGGAACCAATCAAAAGGCTATAGCTGAAAATTATAATATAATAATTATATTATACTATAAGAATTGTAATAGTGCTACTATGTACAAGCTGACCTTTGACCCCTGACCTATGGATTAAAGTGCAAAACAATTTGTGAGCATGAACACACCCGTTTCATACTGCAGAAGGAGCAAAGCTATCGTAAACAGTGCACAGCACTAATGGTGACTTTGATTTGTTCACAACAGATGTTCAAGGCTCGAACGGTCCCTTGATTATTCGTCCAACACTTCCAGTCACCAGAGGCGACGAGACACAGCCGTGAAACCCACAAATAGATTTAGCTAAATAAACACCAGATGAATGTCAACCTGACTGTCTCTGAAACCCGTTTGCTCTCTAAATGGAATTTGGGATTCAGAGCGACATTAACTGGTTTGTAGCATTGGAGTTATTAGTGTTGTCTTAAAGGAAACACAAACACAAAAAACGAAAACACGATTTCAGGTGATTTTACACCAATTAAAACACAATAGTGCTGCAGGAATGAGTCCTAAATCCTGGAAATGAGTTAACATTTTTTGCACTTCTGGTTCCCTTTTCTTGAAGTCAATGGGTTTTTAGTTAGATGCCTGGAATAAGGTCTGTGGTTAACACAAACGTAAGATATTGTCACGTTTTGTTCTACCACATAAAATATGTCAGTAAATACCCTAGTTTTACGTGTCTTAAAAAAGGCGGCTGCAAACAAGTGGCTAAATGAGACTCTGGAGGTTGTCAGGGACATGAAGTGTCATTGTCAGACTGGTAGTGGTGCTGTTGAAGTCATGTGACTGTGCTGTAGTTTGTTTATAGCCTAATGTTTTTACTTCTGCCGATTGCAGTTATGCTTCAGAAATCATAAAAATGGTGTTTAGAGATTATCTTGCTGAACAAAACATGTATTATAAAATGTTGTTTACCACAGACCTTTCTGCAATAATCTTTCTGGAAAAATCCCATTGGATTTTTGTAGAACGAACCGAGGCGATGCTAACTTGGGCCTACAAAAATGTAATTCCTACACCACTGTATTATAAATAATATATTCCAATAGATCCCCCAAAGTCCTACACACTGGCCTCTTATGGCACTCAACAGCAAATTGTGAAGGGCAAAAAAAATATATCTTGCAAAAGATTCCAATTATAATAATAATAATTGTATATGATTGCATATGATTCACTCCCTGCTCGGGAACTCTTGGATTTCTTCATGGATAAATCATAGGGTTGGTATAACATTGCCTCACATTTAAATACTGATGCAATCGCAGCAGGGTTCAGAACATACAAAAAACCTTAGATCCTGTATGGAGCTACGTTTCGTCTTTGCAGATTCAATGCTGTGTAATTGGGATCAGTCTTCAAAAAGGACCCATCGGGAGCTTCAGACATGAACACAGTCTGTGTTTGACCGAGGGTTGCTGGGGTGGTAGATCCCCTGATCAAACCCTCTTTTAACCTCAAAAAGGGGGTTATAAAGGGTGACCACGGGGGTGTCCGTGCTGAGCTCTTGACCGCTGCCTTTGGAAGGTGGTTGTTATGGGATACAGGCCAGCAGAGTGCAATCTGCTCCAAAGGCACATCTTACACACACTCTGCCTTGGTGATGACCTGATTTAAAGGCTGCCCTCCACTGTTTTTCAACCTGGTTGTGTGCGTGTTTTCCTTAACCCAATTTAGCCTAACAGTGTAAGACACAGAGAGGCTAATGACTAGCCTAAGCTGGAGGCAAAATGGACCATATTAATGCAGTCTTTGTATTCAAAGGCACAGACACGCCATTGTTTGGATTTCAAATGCTTTTGTCTCATAAGGGAAGACTACATAGAATAAAATACAACCATAAGAATGTGGTCAATTGAAAATTACAGAAACGTAAAAATAAAAATGTGTCTCCTACTACTGAAAAATAAAATGAAGAACATATACATTCAGATCGTTGTGGCAAGAAAAATGTAAATGAGTGTGAGATTATACATTTTAAACCTACACAGAACAGAACAGTCATCCTGCTGTAGGTTGGTGCTGAGGGCTGAGAGGGCCAACTGGTCAGGAGCAATGGAGAAAACAGTTGTTTTTTGCCTTCAGGCAGGTTCCCAGAATCCGAAGCCAGCACATATATATATTATAGTTGGGTGAAAGCAAAAAGAAAAATACTGTGCTGTGTTTACAGGGAGCCATTAGATGTTGGCATGCCAGAAAAAAAAGTGAGTAATGTCTTACTGTATTGAGCGATGAGATTAATACATTTCACACATGATCACATTGCTTTTTTAAATGATTTTTAATGTAATGTTTGAACAGTATATTATCCAGAAAGTGAAGCCAGTGACTGAACCTGTTGTGAATTTACAATTTCACAATCACTGCTGAAGTCTGCTTATTGGCTTAAAGGAATGGTTCGATTTTTTTGGAAATACACTTGTTTGAACTTTTTGCTGAGATAAATATGAAGTTAGAGCTTAGCATTAGTCAAACTGTGACTTTTTTTCCCACTTTTTTGTATGGATATAACCAAGCGGCAACCTCTGGGACTGAAAAATGTGGCCAACATGGAAGTGCCAAAAACTGCAGCTCCTCAAATGACCTCTTTCCCCATTCAAGACAACTGTAAGGGGGTGATTTTTATAACTCACCCATTTAAATTACATTAAGGCTTAAAGTTATGCATAATTAAGGGCATGGCCCCTTTGAGTGACACCCATTTCAAATGTTATCAGGCAGTGGATGGCATTATCAGTGGTTATAAGCCTCATAGATATGGGTTAGAAGGGACCTGCTTTGCTCAGAGGGCTGTTAACATCTACTCACATGGTAACCGTTACCTTGGTCAGAACCACTTGTCGTCACGTTTTACTGCTCTGGGAGTCCCGTTATGAATTCAAGCAAAACTACTTGGTAAAGTTTAGGAAAAGATTGTGGTTTAGGTTAAAATACTTATGTTTGTTGCATTAGTTAAGAACGCTACGTAAAGAACATTACAATAGATACGGCCTACTGACCCAACTAGGAGGTACAGTAGGGCCATACCACCTAATTTGTAGTGATAACGCCCATTGAAATGGCTGATAACATTCAAAGTGTCACAGGTGGCTAGAATAGACTATAGGCTTCATTCGGTCCACCTCAGCTCCACCTCTTTGCTCATTTCTGGATTAGTCGGGAGTTAGGCAGTGTCAGGAACTGCCAAGACTCACACTGAGCTTAATTTTAGCTCTTCAGAAACCTATGGGTGGAGTCACAGAGACTACATCCATATTTTAAACAGTCTATGGATATAATTATTAATTGGCGAGCTTTAGAGGTGCTGGTAGGGAGATTTCTCATCTTTGCACAGAGGCAGTAATTTCCCTTCTTCTCCAGTCTTAATGCTAAGTAAACCTAACCACCCCCTAGCTTCAGCTTCATATACAAGACAGACAACATTTCACCACCCCGTCCCTCCCTTTGGTGTTGTCCCTGTGCTCTAATGCAGCTAGAGAGCAGTTATACAAAGATCAATATAAAACCTGTAAGAATCTGCTTCTAACTTCCTGCAAAACTCATCAATTATCAGAAGATAACAAGTAGCCTTGTCTGCCTTTAAAATGATTTCTATTGATACGGGTTATTCATATGATAGATCCGAGTTAGATCAGTAGTATTAAAACATAAATAGTGTTTTTCCGTGTCCTTCCTCAGCACACAGTGGGTCTCTGGAGAAGGTGATCGTCTGGTTGCTCTCTCTCAGCTGTCATGGGGAAAGCATCGCTACTGCTGCTGCTTCTGCTGCCTCCAGACTCCAGGCAGGGCAGGCTGCCACCAAGTTGATAAAGTGAGCCATTTTGCACACAGGCAAGATTACTCTCAAGGACAGAGATTAAAGTGGCTTCTGTTTGAGTTGCAACCCCCCCCCCCAACACACACACATACAGAGAGAGAGAGAAAAGCACAGGCGCGTGCATTGATATTGATACCCATTTGGATTCATTGTTTGCACAGTGATCACAGCATCAGAGCATAAGAACTTACAGCTCCAGTGTACGTTCCAAACAGTTTACATGCTGCTGAAAAAAAAAGCCTTGCATTGAAGTGATCATTTGCAAAGAGCTTCTCATTTTTGTACAACAAAAACCTGTGGTTCAAAGGAATTAAGCACCACATTTGTCGACAATAGTGGGGGCTACTGAGAGGATAATTTACCTTTATTGCAATTTGGGTCTTACAGTATTTTCATATCTTTGGCCTCATCTATCATCGTTTTTGATAAAGTATGACATGGCAAGAAACACGAGGAGTAAGATGATGAGACAGGACATAAACAAGCATACACTTTAGCCAGATTATTCAAACCACTTTATTTGGAGGTAAAACACCCAAAATGGTGGTCATGCCCCCACTTATATTTCTATACACTTTAGATTCTTCTTAGACTTAGAAGTGTCTTAATGTTGAACTGCACTGAAGGTTTGAGAGAAACGTAATTTCGATCCTCTGTATGTCCTGTACATGCCTGCGAATTGACAATAAAGCTGAATTGAATTTAATTGAATTGAATTGAATTGAATTGAATTGAATTGAATTGAATAAACCTTCATCTGTGTGCGTTCACACTACAGAATGTCCGGTAGGTCAAAGTTGAACAAAGAAATGGTCTTTACAGTACTTGTATGATTGGATGCTCATGTGTCTTGTGCCATCTAACATCTTTTTTAGCATCTCATACGTGGTGTATACAGTTGTATTATTAGTAATGATGGCCCAACCTATGAATAAGACCCAAATTGTAATAAACCAGAATCATCCCTTAAAGTAATGTTTCTCAACTGGTCTAGCCTCAGGAACCCACCTTTTTCCATAGACCCAAATTTTTGAATCTCTCAAATTTATTTAACAAAGAAAGCAATACACAATGCCTCTGTGCACTGTTAAAAACATGAAATAATCAAAAAAAAAAAATGCAAAAACATGCAACTGGGGCTAAAAAAAACAATGAAATAAAGAGGCAGACTTAACATAGGAGTACATTTACAAGAGGCTACCACCACTGCAAGGTTTCAGCCCAAGTTAACTGGTGATGCTCATCAAGTTTCAAGAATCTAAATTTAACTGTATGAAATATTAATTAAAATGGGAATTGTATCCTTCAAAATAAAAGTGCAGCATCAGAAATTCTGTATAGACTTTTTCCATTTCCATTTCAATTATTTTTTTCATGCATACATCTGCAACCCACTTTTGGGTCCCGACCCACCAGTTGAGAATCACTGCCTTAAAGCAATAGTTTGACATTTTGGGAATTATGCATATTTGCTTTCATTCCCAGAGTTTGAGAAGATTGATACTACTCTCTTCCTGTGTTATGTCGGTACAGTATTTTCTCTCCCAAAACCATTCAATTGTCTGTAAATTATATTGCATTACTGGTACTGTTAGCTAATGAACATACAGTGAGCAATAGCACTTTGGACATGAACATTAGGCTGTTCTAAAATGACCATGTGTCCATACGGTGAGAGGAAACCATTGAGATAGCCTATGGCTTTAGTAGTGCCATTATGTAATCCTGATTTTTAAATAGAGGATTGGAGAAGACATTTCAGTAAACTTTGGATGAAATTAGTTTATTGAGTTCAGTTTTATCAGGAATTAATTAATTATCAGGAACTGTGTAAAACCAAGCAAGAACATTTTGATTTGACATTGATGCTATTTTTACAAATTAAATTAAATCTCTAGAAAACTCTTTTTACATTCCTTGAATTTGCAATCAAACTACATTCCAGATCCGCTGAAATTCACAATTCAGTGCTTTCTGATCAGACATGACAGAGCATATTTTGCCAGTTAGTGGAAGCGTTCTTGAGAGAGCCAACTCGATAAGTGAAATTTACTTCAGCACAGAGTTAACAATTATACATTCTTGAAAGACTCACCCTCTCTTCTTGGCTGGTACTTATCAGAGCAGAAAGCCTTAATTAATTCATGGCTGGCTGATGTTCTGCACAGACTGGTTGAGTTTAAATTATTGTGCATTGTTGAATATGTAAACAGCTGGCAACCAGGCTTGTTTAGATACACTGGGAATTAAGTGGAAGACCCTCTGGACTTACAAATAAAATAATTGTTGTGCTGGAATTTATCTTATTTTAGATATTTTAAATCCAGATGAAAATGGTCAATAGTAGAGCTGTGGAAGACAAAAACCAAACCCACATAACTTTATTTTAAATTCTATTGGAGATTTACAAAAAGGCTGTCCATTTTTCCACATCTTCTCAGACTGCTTTGGCTGGGAACCATTAAAAGCCTTTTGAAATATCGTACTGTATGTGATATTGGTCTTCACCAATAAAGTTGAATTGAATCTTGTCCGCCACTTGTCTGTATTTAGATTGCCTTGACATCCAGCAATGCATTACTCTACACAGCACACTAATTATGGAGCTTTTGCCGCACCATCCGCCAGCACTCTGAGGCGTCTGTCAGCGATTGCCCAGCGGATTGCTGAAACTATTCAGTGCATTCTATTCAAATCTTGAATTGGATGACTCTGGTACAAATTCCCTTGACATTACTGCAAAATTTCAAAGGACGCCAGCCCACTCATCATCTGTAAATCTGAAAAGGAGATATTTAAATCAATCTGTCACACAGTAGGTATTTCAAAATAGAGATGACACTAAAAATCTACTAGAAAGTTCAAGTTATGTGACCTTTGTCAAAACTAAAACATCAATGAGAGGGAAATCAAATTAGTGGCTCTCACTTACAGAGTCTTCCTGATGCTCATCAAATGTTATCACTGCTAAAGAGGTCACCTTATACCGAAATAACACTGTGTGCTCATTCCCTCGAAAAGAAGGAAGAGTTAGCCATGCATAATTGAAGGTTGAACCATATGGTTCAGTCTGAGTTCAAGACAGGGTCACTGGAAATATCTCTGTATGAACTATGATCTCTCTGGAGACAACATGTTGGACAGCATTCAGCAGAATATACTATTAGAATATACACCTATATATAAAGAACAAACTTATACTGTATACAGTATGTCTGTGTTTGCATAACTGAATATATTTGATATTTATTTACATTGATATTTGGTGATTTTTTTCAAAGACATACCTGCAATTTCCGCACAAATAATGTGCCCTCATTGGAGCTCTTTTGGTGTTTTGTAATCTCATGTAGCCAGACTTATCTCCAAAAGTCTGTATTCTGTCTGTAGTCTGTATCGTCCCGGGCGCCACCGCACCCTGATGGTGTTTGCAAAGCTAACTGTCCCCTATATTTCTTACCAGCCTCAGTATGTACAATTAGACTCACTGCTACACCTACTTTCATGGCCAGCCAGCATACACGTCTCTCATTAGCCTGGTATCACCAAATGGCGTAATAACACGGCAATTTCTTAAGTAATTTTGCGTGTTATCACTACACATTTTTTGCATGTCATTTCACACCATCTACTGTAGTTGCACTGGTCTTTCAACTTACTCCAATGTAAACCCATCCATGGCAATACTAGACACTCAGAGCAAGTGCCAACAATGCCATTGCCAATGGAAAATCAATTAGAATCCCTTGTCGTGATGGACACATGAATTCCCAGGCTGATGTTTTAATCAAAGTCTCCATGGGGAGGACGGGGTGTCTGCAAAACAGTGTCAGAAGGGAACACCTTTCGGTGGAACACCTACGCGAAAATGTTGTAAACATATTCTCTATTGATCTTTACAAGCATTCACTGAAATAACAGAGCTGGCCTGCCTGATTACTTGCCATTTTCAGCGTGTAGGTTGATAGCTCGGAGGTTGTTGTTTGTTTCCTGTAGCGAGGAGACTTTGAGAACGGGGACAGAGACTTCCTGTGCGGACAGGAAGTAAGGCTTGATCCCGGCACTGTTTGCTACGCCCACCAGACTAATATGATCAACTTTTGCAGCAGTGCTTGTAAATGTGATTGAATTACTTTAAAGCAAAAGACCTTTGAGATTAAGTATGTATGGCAATGTTATTTGGTCTACCCCCTGTATTTCATCACTGCAGGAGAAGGACAAAAGCATAATGCATATTGACAGAATGAGCCATGGCAGGCTTGGTATTTTACAAGTTTTATTATAACTTGTGGCATGTAATTTAGTGTGGTATAGTCATCAAATCCTCTGCAATAACCTTAGTGAGTAAAGAGGAACACTTGAATATACTTGGAGCACCAAGTTTCAGCAGGAAACATAATTCCATATCCCTTATTCTTCACTTGTCTGTAACCATCCATGTTTGAAACTTTATTTTAAACATGGACAGCGCAGGTGTGGGCAGGTGTGTACTGCTGAGAAGTATCTCACTCAATGTTCTTACCTGCATTTTCAGAATATTCTATAAGATATATCCATCAGCAGTCCATCACAAAGTCTGAAAATAGCAACCTATTGTACAGTACATCTACTTATTTACAGTAGGCCTATGTAGATTATTATTATTATTATTATTACCTGAGATCCATTGAACCAGAACACATCATCAGACTGGCATTAATCAGTATTCTGTGAAGAGTGGATGAGATTCATTCACACTGTGGGTAGTGCCCAGAAATGAGTAGGGAGAGAGAAAAAAAGGCAAAGTGTTAGCGAGAAGTTGAAATGACACATTTTTTCTTAACAAATTATAGGGCAATAATTTATGTGCAAGTCCATTAATCAGAATCCAATATTTATTTAAACTGTAGGAACTTTTAACACCTGACATAAACAATCATCCTGCTGTATACCGCTGTATGGGTTTTTAACTTATTAACCGTATCTTCAGTGATTGATTAGCGGTCCGTGAGTGTGAGTCACATTCTCCTCCGTCCCGCGCGTTACGACAGGGAAATAAATTCAATGAATGATAGAAACACTGCATGTTGATTTCTTCTCATGGAGCCGACATGAAAACTATTTTGGTTCAGTACATTTCTGGTGTCAATCAGCTGCTGAAGTTATCCAGCCACTGTCTCAGCTCCCCAGACAGAGACATGCCGAGATCTTTTTTGAGATGATTTTTTTTTCACGGTTTGCCTAGGATGACACAATGCGCAGCTCATCTCAAAAGGATTCCATAATAAACAAATTAAACTCACAAACTGTCAAGGTAGAGTGTATTCTTAATTAAACTTAAAAATGCAACCGCGCACCTCCTAAAACAAGTTTCACTGAACAAAGTTACTTTAATTGCCTGGTTAACTCATCATAAAACACACATCATTCAAATTCAAATAAAACTCACCCAAACCATCTTTCCGCTGTTACAAAAATCATTTACTCTGGTTTGGTTAGGTTGAATTAAATCCTTAATTTACTGAGTTAGATGAGAAAATATGTTGAACCCCCAGTACATTCACACATTCATACAGTGCATGCAGTTGCAGATAATATGATGTACTTCTTAATTTAGTAGGTCATACATACAGTATGTGCTTCATGCTGCAAGAATCCTGCAATAAATGTATATTCATAAAAATGATCATGTCTATATTGTGTTTTTGTTTTGTTGTAAATACACTATAAGCTGCTTGATACTGTATACATATAACATATAAATCAACATTATATTACCAGCTCTGATTATGTACAAAGTTTATTTGAGACAAACTCTGTTTTGTTTTTTTAAATGTCTTTTAGTCTCAACTATTTACAGCTGTGTCTTTGAGGCTTCTTTGCATTTTGATACCAAACTAACCAAAACAAGGTCTTTCAAAGTATAGCGGCTGGGGGAAAATATCACAGTTTTGTCCCCTCAGGACAAGTGTCTCTTGTGGAAACCTGTTATGTTCTGGGTAAGTGATAGAAAAACATTTTGAGGCCTTTTTAGAATTGGTGTGGATATCTCATAATTTGTTAGTTGCTCAAGGGGGATATATTGCTTATTAAATGCATGAATATTTATGTGGAATATACATGTATCTATCAACAACATTCAGGTTGTTTTGGGCTTCTGGAAAATAATTGGATTCAGTAATGAACCTCAGCAACTCCCTCTGTTCTTGACATACACTGCAGTATGTGTCCTGTCAAGATAGCAGCACATAACCGAAAGATCACCTCAGTATTATCAAGGGGGAGAGATAGACAGAGAGGGAGAGATGCCATTTGAAATACTATATTTTTTCTTTGTGTATATGAGTCAAATGAGTGCTAATTCTATATTTTCCCATTGGCAACAAATCCCATTAAAACACCAAAATGTGTTCTTCTATATTTTCTATCATGTGGTAATTAGTTCCATCTGAACACACATACCATTACACAAAGATTTGCACAAACACATGGTTTATTTGTTATATTTTAAAAGGTTAATTTCCTACAACAGCTGAGCACTGGAAACTTTAAACAAACTGTAGTTAATAGTGCCTTTTCCCAAGACTATATTAGCTTGGATTAATACATATCTGTATATAGCGCATTATTAAGCATGTATGGTACCACAACAGTGTTTGTGGATTTGTTCATCATGATGAAGGAACATGTCACCCAGTACACTGTGTTTTAAATATAGTATTAAATATATTTGGACAACAATGGAGCTATATGGCACACATGAATACAATATATTGCACCTTGGATACACAGAAAATACTAGTAGTATAAATGCATTGTTGGTTTCATTGACAACAAGAAAAGAATATAAAATACCTTAAAGAAATGTGCCCTGTTATCTTGCTGACATGTGTGGACATGAGCATATTCAATAATGAGAAGAAAGAAAGAAAGAAAACATCCATGTAACCTTGTATATACGATCACAGCCTTCAGAATCTGATTCAGTGAATGTGCCGAGACCTTTTTTTACACCTTACCTATAGTCACAAAGATAACGAAAATAATCTGGGCTGCACAGACCTGTATTCAGAAACTGTACCTTTGGGGCGGCTGTGGCTCAGTAGGTAGAGCGGTCGTCCACTAACCGGAAGGTCGGTGGTTCGATCCCTACATGTTTACATGTCAAAGTATCCTTGGGCAGGATACTGAACCCCAAATTGCTCCTGAAGGCATAGCCATCGGCGTGTGAGTGTGTGTGAATGTTTATATCCCCTGATG
>JAOVVB010179037.1:0-11278 GCA_028570985.1 Heterobranchus longifilis | reverse complement strand
CGTTAAAATCTCTGAAGCTTGTGTTAACCACAGACCTTATTTCAGACGTCTAAACAAAAACACATTCAAAAAACCCATTGACTTCAAGGCGAGAGAACCAGAAGTGAAGAAATGCTAAATCATTTCTGCGTTTTGGAACTACAAACTTAAGCGCCCTATATGAACGTGGTATCCTCTTATCTTACTTGACGCCAGAAACTGAAAAAGTATATTTCCTAAAATGTCGGACTTTTGCTTTAATCTGATTACTGTCCTTTTCTCAAAGCTCACAAATGCTACTTAAACAGATTTTATACGACTGAGACACTAAAACTTGTAGTACTGAAGTGCCCATGTAGTCACAAGCTATTATTTTGATATGATTATTATTATTAGGATTATTATTATTATTAAGTATTATTTTTGGGTGGGGGTATGCCTTATGAATTGTGTTGTAGCTTTGTTAATTGGAGTTTAAAACGTGACTGTGCACATTGTGTGGCATGGATCTGTGTGCTCTACTGTATTTTAGTCAAAGAGCTGAATTGAAGTCGACCAGAAACATTTTGAATTGCATGTTTTATGCAGTATTAAATTCAACCACTTGCTAAGGATGTAGCAAACATGTGAGCCAACAAATACCTCGTACTTTGAACTTCATCAGTAAACACATTATCTCATTGGAAATGCATGATTTAAATTCTATTGCATCATGTTACGTGAATTATGAATATCGCTGTTCTATTTTTCTATTAGGTCTCCAAATGTGGCCAAACTTCTCCTTTGTCTTTTTTTGCGGTGTAACGTGCTTCTTGTATTTCTTCTTTCCTCTCCCAGTTTTGGATTCTGGATTTATTTACAGCGGGTTAAACTGAAAGAAACCTAAGGCATGAAAAGGCAAATGTGCAATGTTTATGTTCAGAGTTTAAATTAAAAAAAATATGCTGCTATGTCTTCCAGTTTATTCTGACACAAAAGTACATTTACTCAAGTATTTGAGATACTTGTACTTTACGTGTGTATTTCTATTTCATGCTACTTTATATTTCTACTCCACTGCAATTCAGAGGGAAATATTGTTAGTTACTTTAAAGATTGACTTTACATAGAAAACATGATGTGATCTTATAAAATATGATGAATTGTTATTAAACTACCCAACAGTATATAAAATTGTCAAAATTAGCTCCACCTCGACCATCTACCAGGGATGGAAAGAGTACTAGAATATTATACTCAAGTTATAGTTAAAGTACTGTTACTTAAAAAAAAAGTAATAGTAAGAAGTAAAAGCAAAAGTACTTGTGTAAAAATGTACTAAAAGTATAAATGTACAGAGTAAATGTTACCGTGTTACATTTATAAAAAGCTATACGATGATATATGACACTACTGTTAAATTAAATAAATAACAGCCAATAACTTTTGGCTACAAAATAAATTGCATTAAATGTCAACAACATATACACAAGTGGAACAAAACCACAGAGCCCCAATATCCAAACCAGCAGTAGGCTAAATTCAATTCCCATAGAAAGCACTTTGCAGCCTGTGCATACAAAAACTGATTATCATGATTATTATAAATATGCAACTACCTTCCTTAAGGCTGACAATTAAACACAAAATGACCAACGATCAATAAAAAGTCTATGGACACCACGGCGGGTGCAATATTAGGCTAACCTAACTTCTTATAGAATCAACAGCAGAATAAAACATCACCAAAGCAGACAACACAGAGTATAAACAGTATAAACTCCACAGTGACTGCAGCCACAAACACACACACACACAACGCTATGTTACTAGGCAACGCAGCGGATTGCTGATGCTCTCATCTGCACAGGAAGTTACAACAATACGCAAGTGTGCTGTGTACTCACCAGTCTGGATGTCATTCTCTGAGTCTTGAATACCGCGAAGTTCTCCACAGTCTGCTCCAGGTTCAACTTGTCCGTGCTCAGTGCGTCATATAACCAGTGCCTCTCTGTCCCACTGTGATCCTCAAAGTTTTCAAACATTTTGAGCTGATTGCTCTGCAGTCACATCCGGGATTCTTGTCAAAAACACACCTCGCTTAAGTTAAAAGTTCCTCACTCAAAGCAGAAGACAACAGATCCACCATTAGCATCATAGACTGTATAAAAAGATGCACATATGATTAGCTGTTAGCATGTTAGCCAGACCTACACCTGTTGTTGATTGGTGTGCTGGGCGCTGGGTGGTGCATTAGATCAGTGATTATAGTCTCGCGCAGCCACACCTATCTCCACAGTGATTAACTGACTTTTTAAACCTATGCCATGCCAGGACATGATCCTTAATTTGATTGCATTGTTGTGCATTTCTGCAGGCTGCTGTTCACGGGCTCGGCCTCGGGCCGCACATGTTTGTTCCCTAACCGAACAGAAACCGAGGCGCAAGATTTTCGTGTGATCTCGTGATATCGCGAGAACTCAGCTACCTGTGCAGAGCGCATGCGCAGAGCGTCCCCTCTGTGTCGCTGTGCTCTGCCCTCCTGTGGCCGCAGACACACCTGCAGCTTCTTCTGTGCTGCAGCTGCTGATTTATCTCCTTTCTCTTTTCTATTCTCACAGTTTATCAGGACTTTTTCATGTGACTTTATACTCTGTAACGGTTGAGTACAATACTTGAGATAGAAAGTAGGCTACTACTTTTCTACTACTATTCCAAAAAGCACAGAAAAAAAAGTTTGTTACAGTAACGACAGTGGCCTAAATGTAATCCGTCACTTTCACCCCTGCAAACTACAACAATAATATGCAGCAGTGGAATGTAACAAAGTACATTTACTCAAGTACTATAGGCCTATAAGTACACAATTGAGCTACTTCTACTCCACTACACTTCAGAGGGAAATATTGTACTTTTTACTCCACTACAATTATTTGATAACTTTAGTTACTAGTTACATTACAAATTGAGAGTTTTGCACACAAAACATGAAAACCATGTTAAACTAAATATCAATCACAGCAGAGCATTTTTACATACATACAAAACGTGTCTGGAGGAGGACTTTAACTCATTTTTTCATGCAAAAATTCATGGTTCCAGCTTCTGAAATATCAGGATTTGCAGGTTTTCATTTAAATTATTTTTTATTGATTCAATTTATTTAAAATTTTCTGCATCGAGTACTTCCTCCACCACTGGCAACATGCTTTTTACACTTAAATGAGTACAACTAATAATCTTAATACTTTTTTTCTGATAATGCATACATACTTTTGACATTCTCAATGCAGGACATTCACATACAATGTATTATTTCTATATTCCAGTATTGTTACTTTTATTTATATAAATGTATAAAATATCAGCTATATTATATTAAAGAACCTGAATTCTTCCTCCACCACTGATTCTGCCTGATTCAGTACATACAGTATTTCTCCCAGTGCAGTGCTGCCCTCATGTGGACAAATGTATCTTTACACATGAAATCCATCAATGAAATACTGCAGGTATACACACATTTCATTGAAAAGAAATTGCATGGTGCAGTCAGGTTAAAATGATAACACCATATTAACACACAAAAAAGAGGAATTAGATGCAAATATACGAATCTGCAATCAATATTTCACAACACTAACAGTGCTTCATCAGAGATCATGTTAAATCCTCCATGTCTTATTTATATCAGCTGAATTAATTCCCACAATCCTCAGTATTAAGCCACAGCGTGAGGAGTGTCACAACTGCAGTGCATTTCATCGTCCAAGGCTGAGCTCTACTGCTGTTGATAGGTGGCGGTGACGTCAGCGAGCAGTGTGTGGGTGGCTGTGTGGGAGAAGATGACTCCCAAATGAGCCTGTGTGTAGAGAAAAAAAAACTCCTCCAGTCAGGAAGCAAAAGACAGACTGTGTTAAACTCCTCTGTGCTGGATTACCTTGAGCTCAGTGTGGTGTAGGTAGAGGAAACAAAAATCTGTTGACCCTCTTAGCATCGTCTGACAGCACAAATAAGTTACTACTGAAGAGCTGAATTGGAAATGATGTGTGAGAGAGGGGGGGGGGGGTTCTGCTCTCTGAACAGTGTGGTGCATTACTGAAAGAAAACTCCCAACAAATGGGATGTTTTTAGTTCAATTTATTGCACAAACAGCATTGACAAAATGTACTCGGATGTTAGGACGTCGTTAAGAGAAGTGGAAAGTAACAAAAAGGTTCATCCATAATCACGTTCAAAAGCTCTCGCACGTTTTTTTTTTGACACAGAGGTATCAAATTGTAGTAGTACATTATAGTATCTGTTCCAAAAAACCTTTACACAGTACAGATAACACGGGAAACTATTTCAGGGGGGCAATTCTATGGAGCAGAAATAATTCAATACAGTGTCTCGAACATAAGAAACATGTAGAAATTTTTAGCACATATAACAGTCACAAATATCTACATTTTACAACTCTCAGAAGGGTTATCTTTGCATATGCTGATTAAAAAATATAGTTTAGCTGTGCATGGAGTTGCTAAATGTGTGTGAAGGACACATAGTCAAACATATGTATGACATATGTACGGTATGTTTGCATGATCTGATGTGTTGAGTCTTTGGTACGACGTAGCACCGGGATCCAGAGGCCTTAAATTGTGAAGCGGGTACGGTCGAAAAAACGCAATGGCTTTTTTTTTCCCCACTTCACTTTCTCGGTAACAAACCATGCAAGGTAAACGCTTTCAGTACAAAAAACTAAACACACAAGGAATATCTCTCTTTGTAATCATACTGTACTTCTAGGAGGAGGGTTCTTGTTAAAATGTGGTGGGGCAGAGGCACACACGTACAGTCCAGAAAAACTCGCAATAGGTCAGCAACCTACAACAAAAGGCAAGAAGAAGATGAAGACACAGGAAACACAGGGGCATCTCCAGGAGGTGGCCTGAAATCTGATCGGTAAAGCTCCAAACTTAAGCTAAATGTTGGCATAGCAATTTTCAAAGGGGACCCTTGACCTCTGACCTCAAGATATCTGAATGAAAATGGGTTCTATAGCCACGAGTCTCCCTTTTACAGACATGCACACTTAATGTACATTCTGTATGGCTTTAGGTATATTGACAATAAGGAGGTTTCTGAGCTATTTCCAGAATAGAATCTCCAATTGTCAAACATTTTTGATATCAAATCACAACATGTTTTGTTTGTCGTTGTTGCTGTGTCTGAAGCTCAGTTTAGACCAAAGATCTGCAACCAGACCAGTTGAAACTTCCAATACTTCGGTCTGCAACGTTCACACCAATGCAACTGGACGAGACGGTGCATCATCTCGAATACAATGACTCTGTACTCTCGTTCTAACTTCCGGCTTTTCAGGCTTTTTTGTCGCTGGATATAATTTGTAGCGTCTTACAATATGAATGAGGATAGTGAGATACTCGCTACAGTTTCACACCGCTGCAGCTTTTCACTGCAGTGTTATAAAACGGTTTCGTCTTGTTGCAAATCTTTGGTCTGGACTGGGCTTTAATGAGATATTCGAGGGATTTTCATCAGTGTTATAGGGCTTTCACACTGCCGTGCAGCAACTCGCCGCTTCCTTTCTTTTCAATGGGGGACGGCGGTAGAGGGGAAGCGGTTTTGACCGCGGTGGTCGGGGTATGAAGAAGTGGTTGCCGCAGCCGTGAATGCAAACGTACTTTGCTCTGCCGCCCAGAGTTCACCATGCTGAACTTCTGGCGGTTGCCGCCAGGTGGCAGGAGCCGCTTTTAAAAAAAAAACCTTTGCTTTTTGGGGAAACCCTCTTTCAAGTAGGTGGTTGTCAAGGCGGTTGCCGCGGTGGTCTGAAAGCCCCTTAAGAGTGGTCTAAAATAGTTACATTTTGCACCAAATCTGTGTAACAATTGGTATCAACCCAAAAATTGCTGCAAAAACTTAAAATACATAATTGAGCATGGGAATGGTCATCACATACTCAGCCAGTGTGAGCGCACGCACATACTTCATGCCACCCCTGCATAAGTCAAAGCCCCACTTGGGCCACCCCAGTAAAAAAAACAAAAACAAAGTCTGGTTACGGCACTGGGGAAACATCAGGTCCAAGTTAATTTTGCTTTACTGTACACCAGCAGAGTGGTTAGTAGGAGACGGGGAAGGCAGACACAAGCTTTAGAAAGGCACAGAGCTTTAGAAAGTGCATTCATCTAGAACTTACCACTAAAGAAGTGCCACACACACAAGAGGAAAGTAAAAACAAACAGATGAATTAACCATAATGGCAAGGATATTCAGGAAATGGTTAAACGTAAGAAAATATGACCCAAAAAAAAAATCAAGGTTTTGTTGCATCAGGTCTGGTTGCATCACGGCCGAGGCCACAGGCGTAGTGTTTTGTGTATTCACAAAACAAAAAAGGAGTTTAGGATTTCGTAATTATGAGAAAAGATCTCGTAATTATGAGATTTCTGCATCACAAGGTATTTTCTCATGATTACGATATATATGAAATCTTTTCCCGTAATTATGTCTATTTTTTTATTTTCTTTTGTGAATGTAATGCGCTTCTGTACAAACCTCCCATTTTATGTGTCCCCCCCCCATGTTGAAAGGAAACCTACGCCCTTGGCCGCGGCCGTGACTCAACAGCAAAAATGAGCTTCACCGTGAATGACAATGATTGTTACAGCATATTAAGTGCAATATAACGTAAAAAGAAAAGGTTTCGGGTGAATCAATAAATGGCACCGAATGACACTTTTGATGAAAAAGACAACATCTCTGTCCATTTTAAATTCACATTTAGTATCTATTAATCCAAAATGCACAAGATGCTTGTTTTTTCTTTTTCTTTTTTTTTTTTTTACTTCTTTTTTTTTTTTTAAGAAAAAAGGTGAGATAAAGGTGAGCGGGAAATTAGAGGAGGTTCCTGTTGCCGAAGATGTTCTTGGGGTCCACGTAGTCCTTGACAGACTTGAGCATCCCCAGGCCGACATCGGAGACGGTCTCTCTCATCCACTCCTTCCGAAGTTTCCCCACTGAATGACAGAGGAGAGAAAATAAATAAATAAATAAACTCAAGGAAGAGGAGCGAAGGGGGAGAAATAGAGGAATCGGCACGGCTGATTGCTCAGCGGGCTGCTGGGAGCCAATCAATCTTGTGAGAGTGAGTGAATAAACAGAGGGTGATAAATGCTTTTATTCAGAGAGGAGAAATGTTTTGCATGGCATGATTTATGGAGCTCAGCAGACTATCAAACTCATTAGGCTCTGTGTGTTCCCAGAGGAGGGGCCGGCTGGCGGCTGTAGCGGGCCGTCCCCGGCTCCCTCGCTCTTTGAGCCACCACTCCCCTCCGTTTCCCTCCCTCCAGAGTCGCTGGAGCGTTTGTCCGTGTGTGTGTTTCTGTCTCATTGTGCACACGAGCGCGCTCCTCCAGCTGACCCGCGAGGGGTGTTGTGCTTGCTTGTCCTGAACGCCGCTCTGTGCCCTCTGACACTGGCCTGATCACCAACAGGGTGCCAAAGCCAACCGCGGAGCTCCGCACAATGGTCCTCTGTCAGCGGGACTTTGGCTTTCAGCCGCTCTTCACCCTCCCTCCCTCCTCCTCCTCCTCCTCCTCCTCCTCCTCCTCCAAACCCCCCAACCTGAGGAGCGAGGGAGGCTGTGGCACCAAGCCTAGTGAGGGTGCCCATTGCTTCACCAGCTGTCCAGTCCGACATACTCCACGGCGTCTGTGCCCGACAGGTTCTTAGCGGAGAGTCTGGAGCCAGCGAGAGGTCTGGTGGCTGCGGAGGACTGGGAAAACCTCACACGGAGAGCCAAACTATTGTTAGAGAACTTCAAATAAAAACAGAAACTTTGATTTTCTACAAGCGGATAAAGCTGCAGAATTCCTTTAGCCGAGTTTAAAGCCAGCCACAATCTGTGTAGTGAGGATCGATTCTGAGCTTTCACATTAACTGCAGATGCTGAGGATTTAAATGCATCACTTTTAAAAGGTTTTTTTTTTTGGGGGGGGGGGTTTGCTTCTTATTTATTTTCATCATCTGGTTAAATGTTACTCCACTCAACATTGAGACAGTAGAGACAGGGGAATAACAACCAACAAAAATCCTGA
This sequence comes from Heterobranchus longifilis, assembly GCA_028570985.1. NCBI lineage: Eukaryota > Metazoa > Chordata > Actinopteri > Siluriformes > Clariidae > Heterobranchus > Heterobranchus longifilis. Next base: position 3,215 of record JAOVVB010179037.1, on the reverse strand, counting down.
CCAAGCAAAGCGGACAACTGCCCCAAGGGCCCCAAAAACCCAGACTCACTAAGTGTCATTTGGTCTAAGGTAGTGGTCTCAACTGCTGGCCCGGGGGCCATTTTCAGCCCCACATCTCCCTCCGGCCCGCGACATGATGGCAAAAATACAATACAATCCGGGCCACAAAAATTATTTTCTTTCTAGTCGTTTCTTCCCAATTTAAACTACCCCATTCATATACAATTTAAATAAAATAACTAAATAAAAAATATATATTTAGTTTGGTGCAAAATAATGGCAAAGGTGCCCCGTCAGTTTTTGAGAAGAAGAGAGCGGGCATTTATTTGTTGTAATGGAAATAAAAAAAGTACATTTTGAGAATATTGTGCTTTCTTGTAGTACTTGTAGATGACAATACAAGCGGTGGCTTACTTTCACCAGTAATGAGTAGTGTAACAAATTACTAATACAATTTCAGTAATAATAACACCTCCATACTGATTTGAAATCGGAAAGAAAAGCAGAAAAAAAGCTGCTGTTTGAAGCCTACCTGAGCTTACAGTGATTACTGACATTCGTGCAAAGTCTGAATTTTGAGGAGAAAGGATGCAACTACCAATTTTGTGGGGTGTAATGGAAAAATAATTCGGGCTGCTCCCTCTTAGTCGATTAGTTGACTAATCGGTCGCTTTGGTTTTAAAGATTTCTTTCGTCCATTTGTAATTTTTGATGCTATTTTCATGCTGAATGACTTACTTCCAAGAAACGTATGAGCACATCTCTGGTAAACACAAGATTTAAAGTAGTGCTTGTGGAGATCTGTCGGTTAAATCAATAAATCAATCAGTCGACAAACTCGTATGAGTGTTAGTCGACTAAGAATTTCTTTAATCGAGGACAGCCCTAAAAATAAGTTAGTAAGTAGTGTAACAAATTACTGTTGGCAGGGAGTAATGAAAACATAAGTAATAAATGACATTTTTCGAGTAACGCCGGTCAGATGAGAGCTGGGTAAAAGTTAACTTTTGGAGGTTGTGTCAACTTAAAACAAAAACACACGATATCTATATTCCAAAACTCCAAAAAAAGATAAATTTTGAGAACAGAACAGGTGCTGCTCGCTGAGCAAACACTTGAAAGCAGCAGCGTAATCACTTGAGATTAGATACGGAGGCCTGGAACGAGGAAGGTGTCTGATGGGAGTGTTCACACTCTGTGCATCAGTAGCAGGGGAGCTCCGGTGTTAACAGGCCATGTTGAGGGAAGGGGCCGCCTGTTTTGAGAGTCCAGCCAGGAAACCCAGATGGGGATCAGCCATGAGGCTAGTGAGGCCCGTCTCCTGACAAAACAGGGCAGACAGCGAGGTCACCAGGGACTCTGATACCACACAAACCTCCAGATGGTGACAGAGGGACCAAATCAGCTGCTACCCAATAACTAAGAAAGTACCCTGCTCTCCACAACCTCCTCCTCTTCAGCCCTTCCTCCCCCGTTCCACCTCCATCCCTCCCTCCTCTCAGGAAGAGGAGAGAAAACAGAAGGTGCTGGGACTGCATCATTGCCTCCATCACTGTGATAATTTACACATCTATCTTGTCATATTCTCTCTTTTTATGCTTGCTATTGCAATCAATCTCACCAGGCCGGGTCTGTGCAGCTGAGACATGCAAAGAAGAAGCAGGTAGTTATTTCAGAAATGACAGATTTCTTTTTTGGAAAAGTGTCGTATTTCTCTGGTGTGGAAAAAGCCCGGGGAAGGTGGGGACTTCACTGAATCAGGTCATTTTTCTCCCTCCGTAGTGCAGTGACCTGTGTGTTTGGAGGTGAGCCGGGCGGAGTTAGAGAGATTGAAGCTTTGCGGAGCCACAAGGTGAGGTGAAGATGCCGGGGCACCCCGGGGTGGCCCTCGTACGGAGGAGACCGGAGCGGGCCACGCTGAGCCGTAACCCCTCGACACGCCGCTCTCACTCTCCCCGAGCTTCTCTGACAAATGGGGGTCAGGACATGAAAGACGGGGTAAGGTAGCGGCCCTGCTTTCCTGTGATACGGCCGAGCCGGAGTATTGGCTGATAGATGGATGACTCTCCCGGTGATGGATGTTCAACAACTCTTCACCGCTGCGACACCGGTGACCTAGTTAAAGAGGACATTTCTCCCGACGTTCTGCTGTTCAGAACCAGCGAATAATCAAACATATAACCAGGGTTCCCACACCTTCTTGAACATCGAATTCAAGGACTTTTCAATGACTTTCCAGGCCAAAGTCCCTCCAATTCAAGGACCCAACATGGCGCAGCTCGAGACACGGATCAAGGTTCATTACCGCTACAACAATGAGAACTAGCAGGGTGGCTCGTGAAACCACGACACAAATGTGAGCAACCCTGTCGTTCCCGTACAACTAAACTGCATCCTCAATTACGCTGCGAGAGAAACGTTTTTCTCCCAGATTACGGGCACAGTTTTAAACATGTCCTTAACGTTAATTGATACAAAACTAAGTACGTTTGTTACGTAACAAAATATAATTACGCAATTCCTAGATAACAGTGTAGATTTACACTGGGACACGGACCGTGGTCTCCTGGGGTGAAAGACCGTGTTTTTGTGACCCATTTATTAATCTCAGCCTCCTCCCCACGGAGACTTTGATTAGAAACATTTTTGTAAACGTTTTTCAGAATTGAGAAAGCAATTTAGTTGTATGGGAACGTCATTTTTAGGAGGAGACAGCGGAGCGTAGCCTATTTACTGACGTTAAGTTAAAAAAAAACATCAAAGTACTACAATTTCTACTCTTGCACGAAATATATAAATTCAAGCACTTTCAATGACCCATGTCTATTTTCAAAAACTAGATTCCCCCCCCCCCTTCAAATTCACAAACTTTCAAGGATTTCAAGGACCCATGAGAACCATGTGTAACAGATCTTTTTGTAAGCGATAAACCGGACTGAAGTGTTTCTGTGATGCGCAGCAGTCAACACATGGTGCTGTTAGCGGAGTATTATGTCCTGCAGAGAAAGAGGTACAGCGCTCTACCCGCCCAGATTCCCTTACCGACGCCCACGCAAGCACAACACTGACCTGCTGTAAATACAGGGCCACAAAAATGTATATTTCCTCCGGTGCCCTCCCACCTCACCATCCTTGACTACATCTGTTTTGTTTGATACACAAAACCCAGTGAAACTAGCTCCATTTGTCAAGCGCTGATTGTGGGCAGACAAACC
>JAOVVB010179016.1:0-25210 GCA_028570985.1 Heterobranchus longifilis | reverse complement strand
ATGAAATGGACCAACGAAAAGCCAAACTTTAAATTATTTCTGATTGATATCAACCTCTATTATAACTCTATAGTAAAGATTAAAAAGTAAATAAAAAGGCAACAAAGACAATATGACAATATTTGAAACATGTAAAATTAGCCATTTATTAACATATTATACCCCTTAATTTATTAATTTTCTTCTCCTATGTATTTTCATTTTTTATTGAATGTTAAGGCTTATTGCATAATCCCTTTATTTTTATGTAATAACTGAACTCCCTGGCATTTTGTTTCCTCTTTTTACCTCTTTAAATTAGTTATCATTTATATGTTGTTTATATGTTGTTTGAATGCCAGTGTTATAAATAAAGTTTTGAAAAAAACATAGTTCAGATGTGGCCGGTGCACAGAAAACTCGCTTCTGTAGTGTCTGCAGGGCTGCAGCTGGACCTACTTGGGCCAAATGGCTAAATTAGTGGATGTTCAAAATCTACCAGCCACTAAATAGATTACCATTTTTTGGCTAGTAAGTAAAGCAAATCTACTAGCTACTTGCATATTTTATCAGCCACTGGCTAGTAAATGGTGCTAGTTTTGGACCCTGCATACAGGTGATACTGGGACGTTTCCTAATGTTTATCTGGATAGTTTGGCTTGTCATGTCTTAAAATAAAGCAAGGCTTAGTTATGACCTTCATCACACATTATGTCCTTAATGTGGACATAAACCAAATACTTATTTTTTCTTCAGGATTGTTCATTTGAGTGGCGGTTGTAACCCATTTAGCTGTCACTCTCTTTGGGACCCCCATAGAGATGAACATATCCAGTGTTTCACAAACAAAAATAAAAGAGAAAAGGCAGAACAATTATCATTTTGTGTAACAAATATATGTTCTTATTTATCCCATGAATCAGCTTGTGACTCAAATTTACCTCTGGGCCTTAACATGTTTTTGAATGTCTAAACAATTATCCTAGAAAATTATTTTTGTGATATTTTAAGTACAACCTGAAAATGTGGAAGTTAAAAATGTATCCTAACTAACTACAGAAATGTATTACCTCTTGGCATGGCTGCACCATATGAGGAAAATAAGAATGTAAAAATTATGGATGGAGCCATTGTTAACATTATTATTAATACCTGTGCTTGTCATTCTATGACAAGTCAAAACATTGACTGTGTAACTAATGTAACTAATACCATTAACAATGATTACCATTTGGGTATCAGCAGGAATACCAAAGCCCTGAAACTGGGATTAATTAATGCATTAATGCTATTAATTAAACCTGTGCTTTCCCTGCTATGGCTTGCCAAAATGTCTGTAGTGAAAAAGGTGTATAATAGCTGACACTGACAATGCACACACACACACAGGCGTTTGGAGGCTGCGGAGGTCACCAAAACTCATTATACTTCAGAAGAGTGTATAGGCTGTCCCATCCTCAAATTTGCTGCAAAATGGAAGCCTCAAAAACAGGTCTTTCAAGCACATGATTAATGTGATCAGTAACACCTGCTTTGTTTTCCTGCTATGACAAGTCAGAAAGTATGCGGTGTATGAGGCCTATAGACATTGCGGGGAAAAAGAGATAAGAGTCTAATCTGCCACAATTGAAACAGGTGTTTTCACTTGTGGCTGATTAGACCATTCACATTTAAATTCTTAAAATTACAGTAACAATTGGCAAAATGTGCCCCCCTTGCATTGTTAAATTGTTTTAGGTAATCAAATGATTTATAAAGTTACAAATCAAAGATAATAATCAGTAGTACTACATCTTTACCAGGTTATATTTAGAATTTAACAAAAAATTATCCAACATTGCCAGACATAGCCTAGATAAGGAGATGATGTCAATATCATGATATAAGTGGGTGGCTGCAATATTAAATATGAACACCTGTACAATATAATGCAATATATTAGGCTATAATTATGAAATACTACCTTTTATATTTTTGTTGATATTGTGTTACAGAGGTGTTACTGAGCATTGTATAGGCTGGTGCAGTGGTTCCCAACCTTTTTCCTTAAGGGACCCCTTTTCTATCATTGAGTAAACTTATGACCCCTGACCAAGTGACACAATTTATGGACATATTTCATATTATAGTCAATGCATGTGGACTAACATTACAGAACAATTGATAAAAGGTACAATTAACCCACAACAGAGAACACAATAACTGCAGGAAGTTTGTGTAAAATGAGTAATCTGCATGAATATTTAGCAGATTAGTCCTTGCAAAATGTTTGTCAATGTCAACAGAACTTAACATGTGAGCAAAGGATTTGCTGCAAGGCTGCTGTGCAGGTGTTGCTTTATGTCCACCCTCTGTATTGCAGGAACTGCACAAACTGGTATTATTTGATTTTCTGCAAAGCTGTCATATTAAACTGTAGGGTTGGTAGTACTGTGAAACAGACCGTGTAAATGTGTCAACCATCAGTGTGTAGGTAGTGGGGGCACTCCCTATAATATCTCTGACTGTATTATATCATTGTAGGAAATGACTGCTTTATGACGGTGGATGTTTATATGATTTTTCTGGTATTGCATTGCTGGATTAATCAAAAACAGACATCCCATTTAAAAAAAAAATTGGATCCATACTCTGTTTCTAAATTTAGTTTTCAGAAAACATACTATTTTATAGTATATTGAGATAATTAAAAAAAAAAAAAACAATACCATGACAGAGGATCCATACTGCCCACTCCTATTGGACTGTATTTGATTGAGCAGATGTTAATATTAATTAATATTGTGTCCTCAATAATCTGGGTACATGAAGTACTGGTACAGTAAAATGCCCATGGTGTCTGTGATGTCATTACTGTCCTCATACAACCCTGTCTACAGCACAGGAGACCGCCGGGGGGCGCTGTTTCTGCCCGGACCAGACGTGTCCTTCTGTAGGCCACTTGACGAAAAAGGGGCTGGCTGTGTGTACAAGTCTGTGCTCCCATTCATGCAGCAGAGTGCATATCAGTCCCCGCCGACAGCCAGGCCGTGTCACATCCTCGTCAAAACTGAAAGCTCTGCTCTCTCTGCCTGGTAGAAAGGGTTGGTGAGTAATAAGTCTATTTTTTTTTTCCCACTATGTGTCTCAGCGTCGCATTGACTCCACTCCCGTCAGTTTTGGAAGTAGCGGTGCAAATATGGCTGCAGGGCTTTTTTGGGGGAAAAAACCCGACACGCTAAACAAAACCCATGTGAAAGCTGTCGTTATATCTGCGCTAAGGTTAATGTCAGTTTGTTGTATTTCCTTGTCGGCGCAGTCCCTAACGCTGTGCGGTGTTTGCATGGCGTACAGTAGATTTTCTCACCTTCGCATTGACATAACCGGACGACTGTGTGCTTCTTTGGCCTGTAGCAGCCAGAAATTAAGTTTACAGGCTAATCTTGACTTGGGGAAAGTCGAAACTAAACCTCGAGCGAAACTGGCTATTACACTCGCAGCAATAACGATTGTTTTTTAACAGCAGGTTGTTAACATATGTCGGGAGAGGCCTCTACACAGTATATGCATTAAATATTTAATCTGGTATGACTTTACTTTTTTTGTACCTTATGTTCAGCGATGCAGGTATAGGGACATGGCTGCTCATAACATGAATGTAGGTAAAAGTCCAAGTAAAGGTCATCCATTGACAACTACCTGGCAGCTCTATTAGGCTACAATACATATACCGTCCTATTATTCAGTAATAATACAGTGTAGTGTGGCAGTGTCTATGATGTGTGATAGCAACAAAGGAGACATTTAGACAAGGTGCGTAAATGTCACCTGCCGGTGAAGGTCAGTAAAACCTGGTTACTCATGGTGTCCTTTTTGTAAGAGCGTCATAAAAGTAGAGATAACACACCTGGTTAATTTGCATGTGACTGAAAACGCTGTTTTTGGGGGTTTTTTTTTGCTAAATGAATAGAATATAGTTTGACACCGGGGGGTGCACGCACTAGTGACCCCATTTCTCACGGACCACGTGGGCAGGATACTTGATATAATACCAAAATAAATGTATTGCCTAGCGTAGCCTGTCTTTCGGGAGTGAATTTGTGTGATGTTTTAATTGTTTTGTAATGACAGCAGGCAAAAAGCTTTATGTGGTAGATGATGTGGCGTTTGCGGTCACGATCACAATGCAGATACGCAACGTTAAGTGTAGGAAGACGGGGCAGTTGGCATGATTCATTAACATTTTTTTGCATCTGCGTTAAAATATAGAAAATGGACAAACACCAATTATACAATATCCAAAACAAACGATATGTTTTGGGTGGCTTGGTTGTGACCACAGCGGAACATGCTTGCTGGCATGAGAGGATTTGTGAGTACTATGTTGCCAGTTTTACCCGGTATCTAAGCGGCACAGCGCTGCGACCTTTCCCCCAGTTTCTGCAGCACAGGGTGGATCATGTGATGTTGGAAAGTAGCTGGGGGAGGGGACTGGCTGCTGAAACACTGCTCTGTGGATGGTGCTCCTTCTGAGGACTGAAAAACGTAGACACGACGTGTCCTGCTTTCAGAGTGCTGTTGTTGAATGAAATAAAAATGGACTCTGCAAAGAAAGAAAAAAAGAAAAAAAACATGGCATTCCAGAAATGAAGAAGAGCTTTGCAGAGAAAGGTTGCTGTACATGGGATCCAAATATTAACGCTACTGTGAAAACATCAGCTTTAAGATCAATGTAATCAACGGCCAATTTTAGACTTTCCCAGTGGTTTTATATGCATACTCATGTGGCGATTGTATTTCCAATTGAAGGCAACTGGAAACAGCAGGTCCCTCACAATGCCACAACCAGTCATCATTCAGGTGGTGGTCTGTAGTTCACATATACTGCTTATCTTCTATACCAGCGATTGTCAAAATAAGGGCTTAACCAGCGTATTTTTAAGTAAAACCATGATAAATGCTGGCCATTTTGTAGGTTTAAAATCCCTGACTGTCATATACATTACTAGGAAAAGCATCACTTATATTAGGTTTACTTCCTGTCCACACAGGAAGTCCAGGTTCCCATTTTGAAAGTCCCTTCGCTACAGAAAACAACCTCTGAGCTATCAACCTACATGCTGTCCTGCTCTGTTCTTTCAGGGAATGATTGTAAAGATCTACAAATAATAAGTTTACAACATTTTTGTGGAGGTGTTACATCGAAACGGGTTCCCGTCAACACTGTTTTGCAGAGGCACCGTCGGGGCGTGGCGCCGCCCAGGACGATTGTGATTGTTTTAAGGAAATACAAACATGCCAGGGAGGTATTTTCACTACCCAGGAGTGAAAGTGCATTCAATCCAGACTTTACCCCAGCAGCACTGTGGAGATAAGTCTGAGATTAGTAGTTCACTAATTAGTACTAATAGTAGTCTACTGCTGGTCTCCTATCCCAGCGATTGTCAAAATAAAGGTTTAACCAGGGTATTTTTAAGTGAAACCATGATAAATACTGCCCATTTTGTAGGTTTAACATCCCTGTCATATACATTACTAGGAAAGCATCACTTATATTAGGTGTTACTATTTCATATCACATGTCACACCCCACAAGATGAGAAAAAGGATATCATAAAAGAGATGCCTAAAAATATGATTCTAATCTTGTATCCAACTTGTCATAGGCACATTCACATATAATCTAAACTGGTACAGTATATTAACGGATTTGCATCCAGATGTGCATAACAAATAAATAAATCAGAAATGTATTACATATAGCTGAGACCTTTGTAATGCTGATCACCTTGCCGCCCGATAATACATGAAAAAAAGCAATTCAATCTTTATATTAGATGCCTTATTAGTTTCCTAATAACAAAAGACAAGAAATCTGCAGATATTAAATACAGAGTAAGGTAAACACCCACTTGCCAAATTATAGGCTTTGGACCAGACTCCCCTTTGATGAAGGTTATTTCCCATAGCTCCATTTATTGAGAAGATTGTGTGTTAAGAAGTCTTCCACTACTGAAGGTGGTGATGATAGACACTGTCCTGCCATGACCTCTGTAGGCTTGAAATCAGTTCCCGCTAAACATTCCTTTGTCTCCCCACTTCCTTCTCCTCTTATCCCTTTTACCATGTCAAATTAAAAAGAATAACATTCAAAAACATGTAGACAATATCAACAATAGATCACCTAAGGTTGGCAAAATTAAAAATAAAAGGTGCTTCTAGTTTAAAACGAAATAGTTTGCCTTGCAGCAGCTCTTTTGTAGAGGACAAGATGACACACCGGCTTAACCAGTTCAGTGATGAGTAACACAACATACACAGCATCTCCTGTGGTGTCAGCTTTCAGGATCCAATGTAGTTGATATAGTACCTAAATACAAAAACATGCAAATCAGACTGATTTATGAAGGCCATCCCTCTATTTACAATATTTCCTCATAATGGATATGCAGCTTTTGTAATCACTGAAATACTAATAGTTAATAACAGGGTTGGAAATTAGCACCAGCCAAATGCTGGTAAAATATGCAAGTGGCTGCTAGATTTGCGTCACTCACCAGCCATAAAAACAATCTATTGAGTGGCAGGTGGATATAAAAGTTAATGTCCTACCCTGGTTAATAATCATTGTTACTATTTTATACAGTCTATGGTTACTTTGCATTTTTAATGCAGGGAATCAGCAGAATGTTGTCAGTTTGGTGCTGTGGTTACTCTTTGTACTTCTTAGGGTATCTGATGTGTTTTTATAAATACCCTTAAGTTTCAGTGCTGGCTCACATGGCAGCTTTTAGACAGAATACAACTCTCACAAAAGAACTCAGGGCTTTGATCTGAGACAGAAGTAAAACCAAGTAAAGTTGAAAGCAAGACCAAGATGATACGGATATGATACAATATGGGTTACAATAAAGAAAGCCGACTCAAGACTTCAGTCGTGGACACTGGAAGAGGGATATGCCCATTATAATAACTCAAAACATTGGGTCATTTAGCATGTGTGTTTCCATGTTTTTCAGTTTTGCCTCTAAACCTATATACTGTCCTTCTGAGCGCTTGCAGTCATCCATCTCACTCAGTGTTAACTCTACGTCAGCGTTGTTTTCAAATCCAATAAGAAGAATCCTTTCCCACCCAGAGAGCTTAAACTGATTAAATCATGTTAGTTAGGCAACCTGCAGTGCTGTCGAGGAATAAGGACACCTGCTTGTTTCAAAGAACTGACAGGAGCTGGTCAATATGAAAGATTTTTCGAATATTTGCCTCTGACGACAATTATTGACAGACAAATCCAGATATCAGGATGTGGTGATTGTACATGTTGTTAGTTATCTGATCATTCTTGAAGTTAGTATCCATGATATCCTAACTGTGATGAACTTACTAGATGTTAGTCTGACTCACCAGATGTAGACTGTTGGTACTGTTGGTCATTGGCCGCCTATTTCAGATGGAATTATCTTTCTGCTATCACCATCGCTGCACCCGGGGCTTACCATTGGCCGCCCAAGACGATTGTGATTGGTTTAAAGAAATACAAACAAGCCAGAACGTTTTTGCCCCCCTATACCAGAATGACAAGCAGTGCAGCCAGAACATCCTCCAGCGCTGTGGGAGAGGGAGAAAAGATTGTAGGGCCTGCATCTACTTTCTTGAAACGTCCTCACTAACGTTATTATCTTGCACTGTCCTGACCCGCAGTGACCCGGCGCAGAAGTAGCCACCATGGCAGAAGCTCACCAGGCGGTGGCCTTCCAGTTCACCGTCACCCCTGATGGCATCGACCTGCAGCTGTGCCACGAGGCTCTGCGTCAGATCTACCTCTCTGGCCTCCATTCCTGGAAGAAAAGGTTCATTCGCTTCAAGGTGAGAGGCGTTGGATTTACGGGTCCAGAGGATGTGGGGGAATATTTGTGATGATCTTTGACTGTTACTCTGTTTGTTGTCTATTATTAGTATCTCGCAACAGTTCCTGTTCATTTCTGTTCTCAGTAAATATTCACTTAGCAGAAAGCATCATCAGGGCCCCCGTTGTTTTATTGATTGATTGCTGTCCTACTGTAAATCTGTGTGTTGGGTCACGTTAACTCGCTCACACTGGAAGGTCACTCACTCTCACACAATCAGCCCACAGTGACCGTAACCTTCCTGTCTATTCTTTGTGTCCTAGCCTTTGGCCTAGTTGACTGTTTACATGCAGTCATATTGAGTCACTCAAACCCAAACACCTGCTAGTATTTTCTTTACTCTGATATCTTTCACAGGTCAGCAGGATCCAAAACACTGCGTTGTGAAATCAGTGGCTGTATAAACAATATCCTTATAGATTCTTATCTCTCTGTGACTCTGGAGGCGTTTGTAACCTTCCGTTTGCTTTCCATTTCCACAGAATGGGGTAATGACCGGCGTGTACCCGGGCAGCCCGGCTGGGTTTATGGTAGTGGTCGGGTCCTACATGTCCTACAATAAATATCAGCAGCTGGATCCCTCTCTGGGTTTGGTTGCCAAGCTGGGTCAACACATACCTATCAGGTAAGGCTGCTGATATCACGAGGTGTTGCCTCACATGACATGGTGTTTGTTTTTTTAATATAGAAAAGTAACACACACCAAAGGTAGTATGAGGTGCTGATCACTGGCTCCATATGCATTTTACTTATTTATCATAGTGTTTGTTTTTTTTGCCACAAGCAGACAGAGAAAGCCCCAAACCCTCCATTATTGGCCCAATATCAATCAAACTTTATTTTACCTCAAAACACCGTTGAGGAGGTATCCTCATTTACACTGTCGATATGTAACAATGCTTGCAAACAAAATGGCTAACAATAAAAAACAACAATGTATGATGGCTAAAAGTTAAAATACAGGATAATAAACATGCTATGGACTATACAATAAATTAGAAGAGACAAACACAGTGAAGAACACAATAAATAAACCAGATAAAATGACAGTATAGTTAAAAACATTTACAATCAGCTAAAACAAGATCTGAAATAAAGCCTTTTAACAGTCGTAGTGGCGGCAGAGAGTCCAAGTTCAAGACCTTTTGCAGATTATTCCATGTATAAATTCAGTTTGGATTAATGGTAAATGGAGTAAGAACCTATTCTGTGAGCGAGTACTAAGATTGGGTGTGCGTAATATGGAACACCGAAGAGCTGTATTCATGTCCAGACATAACCACCGTGTTAATTTGTTCACAAGTTGGCACAGCGGTCGAGAGAAAGCCTCTGCACAAATATAGTGGTGATTTGCTATGTTCTGTAGTAGGAAAGATAAAAGGCATGGAGGAAATGATTAACTATGATGAAAAATGTAAACTTGTAAAAATGCCCCATCTTGAGAAATGCATAGCGATGGCAGTGGAATGTGTCTACATGTATGCAGTTATGCACATACCTCAGGTATTTACAAGAAATCGGGTGCCTCCTCCGGTGGCAGCTCGAGGTGTAGCTACAGATTGGAAAATAGTTGTAAATTCATTTATGCACATTTTGTTCCACTGTCATCACACCTCATCTTCTTGTTTGCTAACAATGTTGTTCATGTTTAGTGATATTATGCAAACACTTCTGTTCATATAAAGCTTCTCTCTTATCAACAATGCTGGGGATTCTCCCTCAAAGTCAAGGACATTGTTTATGACTGTCGTTGACTGGTTATTATTCCTAGAAATGTCTAACATTTTGCACAGTACAAGGAAGCACATATTTAATGTTGGGTTAGAACACCTGTTGGATTAAAACACTGAAATTACAGAAAAGCCATGTCACTTCTTATTAACTTTATAAAATGTATCATTAGTGACACTGGTTACACTGTGGTACTAGTAGAGTAATAAAGGTTTAGGGTTTTACTGTTGATAGTTAATCATTGTGTGTGTGTGTGTGTGTGTGTGTGGGTGTGTGTGGGTGTGTGCATGCTTTGGCAGCTGCTATATGACATTATTTGTCTAATGTGTCAGTTGTGTTGTTGTAGTGTCTTATAATCATCAGTTGGTCAAACTTGAATATGAAATATGTGATTACATTGAACACCTTTATCGTCTCATTGTTTTTGTTTTCCTTCAGTCATAATACTAATTTAGATATAATTCCCTAAACTTTGAATAAGAAAGTGTTAATTTTCTACTGTTATAATGACCCCCCTCCTGTGTCTTTGTCCTGGTCACGCCTCCCCTTTGTCTCCTCTTGTCTCTCTGTTTACAGTCAATACATGTCCACAGACAGCCAGAGGATAGTTGGAGGAGTTCTGGTGGGCACGGGCCTGTGGGTCACCATAATCATGATTATGAGGAATGTTCTCAAGTGCCTGTTGTCGTGGCATGGCTGGATGCATGCTCGCCATGGCTCTGTGTCCTGGTCTACTCGTCTGTGGATGGTGAGACAGCGAATGTGCCGTTCAATTCACTTCAGACAGGAATGTCTAGTGCGATTCTTTTTCACACGAGGAACAACTTTTGAGAGCCAGACGTTATGAGAGACAAGAGTTGGAACAAACATTTATTTAACTTCTGGCTACACACTTCTAGCTAACAAGGACTTGGTTGTTCTTAGATTAAAATGTATATTCTCATTGAAACAGGGTTAACTTTTTATATTGAACAGTGCTGAACTGCATTTAAGTTGTGATGCATTATTATGCACCGATGCACTTGTTTCACCTGCTAATTTAATTTGATGTAAAAAATAAATGTATTCCTGTAGGACATTTCCTTTTGATGTCAGCCTTAAAATGCCCAGAATAAAGTAAAATGTATTTCATATTAAGGCTTAATATGCAAATTCAAGTGACTATACTGAGTCAAAGATACAATTTCTTTATTATTTACAGCACAGTTTTTGTGCAAAGGGTTTGACTTACAATAAGTGCTAATTTGGTTCTTTTAGTTTAAAAAACTGGCCGTGTGTTTGCACTTCGCCTCATACCCTGAAGGTTTCCGGGTGAAACACAAAGTGTAACTTTAAATTCTGTTTTCCGTCTTCTGTTCTTCTTAGTTATTAGTGAAGGTGTTCTCCGGCAGGAAGCCGATGCTGTACAGTTTCCAGAACTCCCTGCCGCGGCTACCTGTTCCCACCGTCAAGGACACCTGCAGAAGGGTAATCTCCACCTGCCATGTCACCTCCTGCCTGGAGACGTGTTTCATAATGGACCTGGCTGTTGGACTAGAACCAAAGTTTGCATTTGGAGGAAAATTATAGAAGACATAACATTCAAATTTGTCTTTGAATAACCAGTTGAGATAACAGCCATTTTTACTGATTTGCATGTCAATCCTTATCTCTCTCTCTGTCATGCAACATAGTAGAGCAAGGCAGAGGCAGTGTGGATGTTTTTGAAGTGGGGCTGTGTTTTCCCACAGTCGGTGTATAACTGAGTCCTGATGAGGAAGCTAAGCAATGTACTGCTGTGGACGGGGCCACACAGCAAAACACGTTTTTGGCCACCTAAAAAAAAGAAATCAATATAAGTTTAAGTGTATGCTATATTTAGAATATTTTCACTGCTTTACCTTGCCGTCAGACCGCCCTTTCCGACGGGGAACCAAAGTGGTAATATCGCTCTTTTCAAGGCCACCAGTCTCGTTTGATAAAAACAATAATTTTACCTCACAGAACACAGGAGTTACTGGTCTACCACTGCCTCAATCGGTTAGTTTGTTTGTTAGTTTTGTCATTTCCTGACCCTTTTAAAACACCAAAATCACACAATAACACAGCCGTGTGCCGAGCGCCATCTACTGTAGGTAATAAACTGACTATGGATAAGTACCTCATACAAGCCCACTTCAAAAAAATCCAAACTATCCCTTTAAACATTAATCTTCTTATGTCATTGCATCCTTCTTAACCTGTCAGTTTGTACCTATACAAAAAGGTAAACTGTTTAGATTGCTGACTAACTATGCGGTGCTGTCTGTCTCCAGATATGGCCGAGTAAACTATGTCCTAGCCAGAAGACTGGAGCTCCTCAGAGAAGTGGGGAGGTTACAGGAGAGCTTGGATGTCCCGGGAGATGTTTCATACACCTGTGAGACTGCCGGACACTTCTACCTCTACCAGGTAAGACTATAACTAGGTGTGTGTGTGTATATGTTTTCTGCAATGTGCAGAGAAATTTGCAAAACATAATGGTCAACCAATGTTGCATAGACTTTGCTTCTGATTTTGCACTTAGCATCTGTTCATATCGTGCATAATATTTAATATTACATAATAAAATTCCTAATTGCATTCAGGTTTAGCAAAACAAACCTTACAGATGTTTTTCAGCCAATCTCAGTCCTATTATTAAGCCTCTAAACATCCTTTGAATTTGTGTTTGGATATTAATATTGATTTTCAAAGTGAGGGAGAGAGAGAGAGAGAGTTAAGAGGATCCAGGAGATATTTTTTTCTGAATTAATTAGAATGGATTTCTGCATTGTCTGTCCTGTTCCTGACATAACCATGCCAATCAAACCCAGACATTATTAAAGTTTCCATCCTCCAGACACACTGCTCTTTTTGCCTGGACTGCAAATACCCAGAAACAGTCTCAACCCTTGCCGTTTATTCCTGGCACCTAATTATCACTGTCCTCTCGGGCTGCAGGAGAAATGCCACTGTAGACAATTACTTACTTGCATTCCCATTCTTCTTTAGAAGGGTTCTAAAATAGACACAGACAATTGTAACATTGTCATTTTCAGTGTTACGGGGAAACTCAAGCTAATAGCCAACCTTTGCTTTTTCTGAAAACACGTAGCATTCATTTAAGTATCACAGCACATCACAGCAGTAATGTGAGACATATAAAAGCAGTGTAAAGATACCAGTGACATAGTTTTTAGTTGTGGTCATAGCTCAAAATACATTCTTTAGCAAGTAGTTGTCTGGTGAATCTGAGCCATAGCAAATACTTGGATACCATGGCCGTTACCCGAGCTCTAGTGTCTGATGATGTTCATGCTGCCATTTTTCCACCTTGCCACAAATCTGTCAGTTGTCTCCCTCACAGGTTCCTTATTAGTTTGATGTTGCATGGATACTGGATTCTCAACCCACACTTCATTTGCTCTTTTGGCCAACAGTGTAGATCTGTGACATTTGAAGATGTAAATGTCAGGAAGTTATTAGAGTAGTGAATCTGTGCCCATGAGCAGAATACTCTTACCAGTGACCAGTGATAACAACGCACATGTAGACATGCTTAGGTTTCGACGGTCGTCTTAATAGTCCATACAGACATATACTTAACATGCAATTAAGCTGAGTCCTCTAGCAGACTTGTTAATGTTCTCCTTAATGTTGTTTTTCATAGGAGTATTTATAGAACTAGGCCACCCCGCTGTTCAGTTGAAGCTGGTTTATTAGATGCTCAGCAGGGGGACCTGTATACGAGTGAGGCTATCTGTTCTCATTTGTTCATTTGTGTGTCATGTGTTTCTATGGTCAAATAATTATAGAGAAAATACAGATTGTGCAGAACCATGCAGCATTGTGGTAAACCTCAAACGAGGCATACCAGGAAGTACCTTAGTGAGTTTCTTCATCACGAGTAAAACAAGTCGTTAATTAAAAAACGCATTTAGTTATTGTCCAAATTTAAACACCACTGTGCTGCCATAGTCCTTTGGTGTGAACAGGTATGATTTTTCTGTCAGTATAATTTCAATACCATCAGTTGTGCATTCCAACCCACTCCAAATAGCTTGGCTCAATTCAGACGGCCTGTTTGTATTTCTGTGATCACGCAGAAACACATATAACCCAAATGCATACAAGCCACAAGGATGTGTGGGGGATCTCTAGCATACACTAAACACAGACTATCATTACTGGGGCTGAGCCTCTTATCATTCAGAGGGTACTCAGTATGTCTGCTCTCTCTCTCTCCACTGCAGGTGATATCTCGCTGGGAAGAGTACATGAGCAAAGTCAGGCCAAAGCAGGGCAAGAAAGTGGAGGTGCAAGCTGTGGCTGCACACTTTCCCTTCCACAAGTACTTCTCCAACGCCCCCCAGCCTGTGTTCAAGGGCCGCTCATATGAAGAGGACATGGACATCGCAGAGGGCTGCTACCGCCACATCAAGAAAATATTTACCCAGCTGGAGGTAAGAACGACACACGCACACACACACACGCGCACGCACACACACACTAGTGTGCTAGTTCTCTCACTGCTGAGCAACACTCAGTGGGATGTAATGAGGTTACTTCAGTGCAATAAGGCAATTTTATTTATAGAGCACATCATTACAGTTAAATTCAATGTATGTTGCATTAAAATGCATACACCAACAAATGACATGCACAGAAGCACACATCACACACACCATCTCCAACTAATGTGAGGTAAACATATATATCCCTTTCCTTCTTTTACTCAAACACACACAGGGGGTATGTCAGCTGCGTTTGATGTAGAGCTGCACGGTGTGAGGAAAATATGCGATAGTTCAATATTGTGATAACGATATTACTTGTGATGAATAAATATCAGCTCTGCCTTTCTGCTGCTTTCAGCATACTGCTAAAATACAACACATTGTTTGTTGAATTAAAAAACTGAAAAGATTGAACTGAACACGAAAGGCACCATTAAAAAAAAGAATGATAGTTACATTTTAAAGAGCAGTTTTCTACCAATACTTTTTCAACTAACTCAAAAAATCCCTGAGTGTCTTTTTCGCGATATGTCCCAGTCTTTTGCAATGTGTTTATTGCAAGTTGATATTGCGATGGTGATAAAAAATGATATATTGTGCAGCCCTAATTTGATGGTACTCTATTTGCCAGCTGTGCGTCCAGGTGTTGCACAATCTCCCGTCCACAAGTAACCGTGCCTCCCTGGCCACCACAGTGACAGGTTGTTGTAGATAAACAGTGATTGCTCAGACACTGTCCGTGTCTTTGTGGATGTGTCTGCTTTTAGCAGCTCTTCTTCCACTTTTGCATCTCTCTGCGTTTTAGTCATCACCTGTCCTGTGATTTAGTGGTTAAAGTGAATCATTATATAAGACACTTAACAGTGCTTGTACTGTTTATTTGAAGATATGATTGCTGACCCGTTTGAAAAGATAAGCAGTACAACAAAGTGATGGAGGCTATTACTACTTATCTTTTTTACGTTCCCTGTCACTCTTTTTCACACTCTTTTTTTCGCCCTCAGCTGAATGTGTTATTCCTCCTCAGCCCATCGGGTGTTTCTATAGGGATAACAATAACATTTCAGATTTATGGGAACACAAAGAAGGTCTCCAAAAAGCAATAAAGAAGTTATTGGCTGGAGGTAATATCCCAACACATGTGGTGACCTTGATTCATCTGGCTGGCCTCTGTATCACTGCATCAGAGCACCTCTCCCTCCTCCCGCAGCCTCACCCATGCTGCAGTGAAATCTGTACACCCATTAAGAAGGTATTGCTGTCTGTGGTGCAGGGTAGACAAAGCAACATTCTGCTGAATTTGCTTATCTGTCTAACTCTTCAAATGTAAAAGCAGTTTGGAATAAGCTGTCACAGGAATATCCAAAGAATTTATTGCTCGACACAGACAGACAGCAACACAATGTGCCTCCCGGGTTTCTCCTGTATAAACATCTCCTGTTTCCTCCTCTGCAGTCCCACCACATCTTTACCGCTGTTTACCTTTTTTTTTTTTCCCCTCTCTCCTCAGTGTCCATGAATCCTTACCATCTTGATTTCACCCTTCAACCACTCTGGAGCCATGGGGGTTAAAAATAGATCTCATCAATATTGCATGATTTGATTGGTTTAATATTAATGCTAAAATAGTAACACATCAAATATTTATACCCCAGTGCTGTCCGAGTCTACTTCTTCCGTCCTCCCTTCCTCTCTCCCTTCCCCCCCCCAGTACACAGCTAGTGTGGCAACCTGAAAATAGCACGCCTGTTTACCCACATCTGTGCTTCCCCCCACAGCGTGGTTTTCATAGTGCCATGATATTGGCACGCTGAAGTGAACTGATTGAGATTTTGCGTAAAAACGGAGTCTACATTTTCCATTCCAGTATAACCCATGTAATAAAATCTGTGCTTAAGTGCTCCTCAAGCTGCAGTTATTGAACAGCAAACTACACCCAGTATACTCTCTGCAGAGCAGCCCTGTGGCTTCCTGACCTCTGTTACACTGCATCATGAGAAAAGAGGACACTGTGTTTCCCAATGAGAATAGAAAGCAGAGGGATTATGTTAACAGTATGTTTAATGAAAATGCATGACATCATCTTTTATGACAGTCTTGTAGTTTAGACTTATAGGGAATTAAAATTAGAGGCAATTTGGAGCTATTAGCTGCTATTTTAAATGTGGGTAGACACGATATGTATTGGTGTTGTATCTGTGTCTTTTTTCTTTTAGAGGTGTGATTATTTCACCCTAGATAATCACCTTATCCATCATCTTTGACAGTAATCATCCATCATTTTGTCAGAATGCCATTTAACTTTCCTCTCACATCCCTGCTGTATAAAACCTGAAAGCAAATAGATGAAGACACGTCTAGTCCAAGATTGCTAAGTTCTTCCCAGAGATCATTATACAAGTAGTTTTTAATTACCTATCTGAGGTTTTCTTGATTTCTTTTTGCTATTTGTGTTTCCAAACATTTCTGTGCGCAGTGATTGACTCGCCTCCTCTCTCGTCTACCCTGTAGGAGTTTAGGGCCTTTGAGCTGCTGAGGAGTGGACTGGACCGCTCCAAGTATCTGCTCGTGAAGGAAGCGAAAATCATTGCCATGACATGTACGCATGCTGCACTCAAACGTCATGATCTGGTGGAGCTGGGATTCAAGGTATGCTCTTCTCAGTTAACATAATTACAACAACAACAACCTCGTTACGCTTGTATTTTACTGCAGATACTTTTAAGTACTTGGTTCCAATTGCTGATTCTCTTTATTAGTACGACAACATCCTGATGGAAGAAGCTGCTCAGATTCTGGAAATCGAGACCTTCATCCCCCTCCTGTTACAGGTAACCCTGTCCTGACTAAGTCTTAAATCTTAAATTCATGCTGTGCATGTTTTGACTAAGACTGGAAATTTGAGCTGTTAATCTTGCTGTTGAAATTACAGCCATGCCTTGCCAAAAAAACTCACTGCAGGCCTAAGCGCTGTCATAAGTTCCAACATCAAGCCTAGTTTAATCCTTTACTCAGGGCTCTGCTTTCTACCACCTGACTTCCTCTGTTAAGGTCTGACTGATGGGCTCCAAACACAGTAATGGTGCTTGTCTTTGGTAGTTGTGCCTAATTGTCCGAGATAGTGCTAATGTCTGTTTACAGATGAGATCATTAAGCACATCAGCCCATCCAACAACCCCGCCAGAGCTCCTCTCTTTATCTCTCTTCTCTAGTGAGTCACAGTCCGAGCCTTCTGCCAGGTATATGTCACAGCGAGGCCGTTTATTCTTCCTCCTCCCCTTCTCTTTCACTATCCAGCCATTCAACCCTTATCACTGATTTTAGGGATTAAATCAACTCTTGACTTGCAATGGCTGGTATCTCAGATTTGTCTGAGGTCAAGCTCCAAATCAACCACATCTAATTAACAAAACCTGGCAGCATGAGTAAAAAAAACTGAACATGCTTCACTGCCCACCTGGATTTAAATGTTATTCTCTGCTGAAGATCTGATTTCACATACACTATAATATTGTCATGTCCAGTATGGACCCCTGTATTTAATTTAGGTCAGGGGTGTCCAAACCTTTTTGAATGGGGGCCATATTAGATAATGTGAAAATACCTGGGGGCCAGCTGCTTCTCACATTATATGGGTTATTTTTTTTTTAAATCACATACAATACAATTGTACTCTCAGGATTTTATTTTAAGTGTCATACTAATGCACGTGCGTGTCCCAAACAAGAAACACATTAGTATCGCCTGTGTAGTTCCTACTTGGTGCATGTCTACAAACTGTATGATGGTGCTGCTAACGTATGGTGATCAGAGAACTTGCTTGATTAACCAATATTAATAATTGTGTGGTGGGCCAAATATAGTAGGCTATATTTTCAGAGACAAGCCCCTAGGCCGGACTTTGGACACACCTGATTTAGGTGTTCTCTGTAACAGGTGTTCTTACCAGTTCTTTTTTCTGACTTCGTCTCTACAGAACCCAGAGGATGGCTACAGCAGGCTGAAGCGGTGGATCATGATTGGAGACCACCACCAGTTGCCCCCTGTTATCAAGAACATGGCCTTCCAGAAGTACTCTAACATGGAGCAGTCGCTCTTCACTCGATTTGTGCGCCTGGGAGTGCCCACCATAGATCTGGACGCACAGGGCCGTGCACGCGCAAGGTGGGTCACCCTGGCAGAACACAAAGCCAGAGTCACTTAATTTCACAAAGGATTCAATATCTGAGTGATTGGTACCGTCTCCTCACAGAAAGGACATAACAGTGTGACCTAATGTGTTTCCTGTCCCGCAGCCTGTGTAACCTGTACAACTGGCGCTACAAACACCTGGGGAACCTGCCTCATGTGCAGCAACTGCCGGAGTTCCAGGTGCCCAACCCCGGCCTGACCTTTGACTTCCAGCTAATCAACGTGGAGGACTTCAATGGGGTGGGAGAATCCGAGCCCAACCCTTACTTCTACCAGGTCAGTAGTAATGCACAGTACACAAATACACACACAGCACAAATAGGATGTCTACCAGTTATATTACACATTTTTTTAAATTTACATAAAAAATAAAACTATGACTAAACCGAAATAACACGAAAATCAAACTATTAATTTCCAGAAAATAAAAACTCTTGTCAAAAATATGATGAACCTCCAGTATATAACACCAGAATTTAGTATATCTGTAGCACAGGTACACGCACAATGTTGGAACAGCAGAAATAGTTGTCTGGCAGTTCCCGAGCACAATTTATACACTCCTTTACACGGATACACACTCATGCACACTTAGTTCCACCAGAGCAGAGAACCGTATTCCTCCCTAACCTCCATTTCCTCTGAATCGGTTGTTGTACAGCAGTTCATTCATTTTAAAATTTTAATGGTTTAGCTAGCGGTCCATATGATATATTCATAACCCTGCTTGGTCTGCAGCTAGCTCCGGCTGCCCAGCACAGACCGGTGGGTTTGTCCTTCACACCAGGAGCCAGATTGTGTTTCATTGTGACATTGCTGAGACACTCAAGACTGTGTGTGGGCGGAGAGCAGGGTTGATAGGGGTGTGTTAAAAAAAAAAAAAAAAAAAGCCTTTTATTATGGCACCACACCAGCACAGAAGCCCAAATGCTACTGGCAAATATAACAGCAAATTAGGAAGCCAAAACCTTGTATACAGTGTTATTTATGTGCACCATGAAACCCTCTCATTCTGCCTTGCATAGAGATGTACAGTAAAATGACAATACGCTTTATTTTAATTTGATTCAACGAGAACACTAGCTGCTAGATATATTAGAAAAATATTAGAATAAACACAACAATTTCCACAACACAACAGAGCTTGTAGTCATCATTTCTGATGATTACAATGGGTACTAATAGTAAAAACATGAATTTGTTTTTAACTCATGGCCCCTGAACATATTTCAGTGCTTCAGGAATGTTACTGCAGCGTTCACCACTGTGCATGCTCATGTCCCTGAAGCTTCTTATTGTTCTTAAATCCAGACCATGTGCACTTCTCGAGGCACCAGGTCACATGAACCTCAACTCCATTTGCCTGTTGCCATTTGCAGGCCCCTCAAGGGAATTACAGTATCACTCACTATGCCGCACACTAACGCGCGCGCACACACAAACTTGCACACGTGCATGCACTTTCCTAGGAACCAGAATGGGTAAATTGGACACTAGAGGAGCAATTGTATCCAGTGAATGCTGAATGCCTGTCACAGCTGAACAAACACTGTCATAACCCTGCTTTGCACTTACACAGAAACTGCACACCCATCACACACACAAACACATGCGTGCACTCACTCAGTCCAAAGGTCTGTTCCTGCTTCTTCGCCTCATTTGTTAAAGCACTTTCCATATTGAGTCTCAGCCCATTGATAGTACTTTGCAAGTTGTCAAATGGCTCATAAAGGGTAAGATGCTTATCTAAATCCACATCTTGTGTTGTTAGAAAATGGCTTTTCTCAGCCACTCGGCTCGTTAGTTTAGGCTTTTCTGCTACACAAGCTACATTTTAAATGACATAAGAGCAAAAAGCATTGTGGGCTTTACTCACAGGTAGTCTAGATTTATTACTCTTTTGTTGCCTCTTATGTGTTTGTATCTACACTACAATTTGCGAACCTCTCTCTCCTTCGGTCCCACCTCTGTTTCTGTCTGTTTCATCCCTCCATCCTCTCCGGTCCTCAGTACCCTCGGGCCATTGGCTCAAACTCGAGTGGGTTAGATCGGACCTTGTTGTTATAGTTAACAAGTTCTATGGGGTGTTAGGGCATTATATCACATCTGTGTTAAATATGCACGAGGTAGGCAAAGCTGGAAATGCCAACCATGTGTCTTCTTCGATATTTCTCCTCTTGTGTATCTGTGAGACGTGTATTTATAATTCTCGTCATCTTTTTTCTCTGCAGCCAAACTGTAAATCTGCCTCATAAGTGTTTTTTAATGTATGCACAACTGAAATCAGGTGTTTACAAAAACAATCTTAATCCTAAATATCAAATGAAGTTGTGTCGTACTTAATATGATGCCCTCATGTCCTGTCCTCACAACGGACTAAACAGTAAGGGTACAGACATAATGACAGACATAATGAATATGGCGAGGCCACCAGGTGCATGTGCATCCCAAAGTCTCGTGGGCAGTCTTTTTGAAACATTATGTCATCATGGTTTTCAACATTTTGTAGATAATGTTGAATATTTTGCCTTTTAAAAATAACAGTTCATACCACCCACTGTCAAATTTGAATTTCTATCAGTAAAAACATGGTGTGGTCATGGAAGTTGTGAATTTGTGCCATTTGGAGACATGTAACAGGGGAAGAAGAACAAAGGCTGTCACTGTTGTTTGATGTGTTGACTCCAGTGCAGCTGGATCAGGAACTGTTGATGAAGCTGCATAAATTATTATCAAAGATGTGAGGCTGCAGTCCAGGCTTAATTGAAACTGGATGAATAATGCATACTGTTGCCTTTTTTCCTTTTCTTTTTTTGGTCACATTTGAAGGGCAGAGTGTAGCCTTGCAGCCAGGCTGCACATGCTGTGGAATTTGTTGACTGTAAAGTGGGTGAATGATGCATGCAAACGGCCTTTACATTTAGTCACATTTGGAGGACAAGATATCGTGTTGTTGTCCTCGGGCCTGGACATTTTGTTTGATGTTTAGGACAGTGTTATCTATATACTTTTCAAGTACCAAGTGCTCCTGTAACAATCATCTTTGTATAGAATCAACTAGCACCAGCGTTTTTTGAAAAATTGCCTTTCCTAGTTAAAATGTAAATGATGCGATATTGATAGTATATTATGATGTATGGTGACCTTCTGCTATCAGACTGAGTAATGAAACTTTTGATGATGCAGCCTTTTGCCACACTTCTAAAATCACCATCAGCTATTCTCCACTTAATGAATATGAAAGCCACAGTAGAAATATGCCATTCACCCTCCTCCATCTATGAAGGGGAACCTAGATTGGGACATTTTGTCTCAGCCTGGCTCGTGGTGATCTGAGGCAATTAATTCCAACCCAAATCAGATGACTACTCATGCATGAATAAGTGGGTTTTTATCTGGCTATCTAACACTTCATAGGCGAGAAAGGGCTAGAGCATGATATTAAAGTACAAGAGAATGAGAACAGCAAGGTGGGAAACTGATAACTGCTGATAGGAAGAGATACCCGTGTCTTTGGGTAATTCAGCTTCATGCTTTGATTCACTCCAAACTTAACGTATTGAAAGACAATCGCTTTTCGAGGTCAGATTCTTAAACATCTTTTTTTTCCCCCTTCTCTCATTACTCGTGTACAACACTGTATAATTAAGATATGATAATGTTCATCTAACCCCCTCCTTTTCTCTCTTTCTGTAAAGAACCTGGCGGAGGCGGAGTATACTGTGGCTTTGTACATGTACATGCGTCTGCTGGGCTACCCCGCTGACCGCATCAGCATCCTCACCACCTACAATGGACAAAAACACCTGATCAGAGACGTCATCAACCAGCGTTGTGCTGGCAATCCATTCTTCAGTCAGCCTAATAAGGTAAGAACACATGCACCAGTTGACACTGACCACAGAGAACAGTAAACACACCTGCATCCAATGATTGTAAAATTTTAATTATTATTATTATTATAAAGCAACTATGAGAAGTAGTATGTCTGTTTAAATTAAATTGGAGAAAACGTTTTCTTATCCAAAGGAAGCGTGGATGTGAGTCTGCAAGCTGAAATATGCAAATGCATCATCTTGTATTGTAACAGATTGTTTATGGTAATTGACTATAAAATATTCAATAATACACCATACCATACATGTTAAGCACAGCAGTATTAATTATACTCCATACAGTACTTTCTTTGACTGTTGTCTTACAAGTAAATGCTCTTTAATATACCTGAGAATGTACATAAAACATATTTTGATTCAATTTGTTCAGCGAGTTTAAATATAATGAAATATCAAGCTACTTAAAATGCATTCGTGAACATTTACACATTGCATGTAGCATTGTAACACTGAAACACACCCGGTTCCACATGCATAAACTGTACACACTCCTAACATCACTTGAGGCTGACACATTTCTTCTCTCCTGTCGGGAAGGAATCCACAGTCCCAACAGACATGTTTTCACCTCATATATATGTGTAGGACTCAGACTAGTTTAGTAGGAACATGCCTGACACACACAACATGAACACAGTGTCTTCACACCTTCAGATGTCAGCTGCAGTCAAAGCACCAACCGTCTCTCTGTTGCACTGAGAGAGGAATTCACAGCTCTCAATTCTCACAAGGCTTTTGCTGTTTCTGCCTCCCATTACTACAAACATACACAGTCTTCTACCTGTGCAATTTAAGTAGGTTTGTACATTTCTAACTACAAGTTTTCCCAACTGTCCTCATCATTTCAGCATGGCATACCATCAGTGTAGGACATTTTTAAAAATTTACAACATTTTGGTGGCACATTTAAAAAAAAAAAAGTAATTAGTGCATAAAATGCATACAGTAATCACCAGCAACATGGGTAAATAAAAAGCATACTATTGCTATTATCAGTGCATTTATGTTTAGTTTTTTTTATTTTATCTTTGAGGCATTTTTTGCCCCTCAATCATGTTTTTAAGGGCATTTTTGCCCTTTGTTCCCCTTCATTTCTGTCACCGCCTACAGTATCTCCTGGAATTAAGTGGATCTGCGTGATTCTTGCAGGGTAGAAAATTAATGAACAGCTCATGGAGGTTCTTGATTCACTTTTCCCTGTTGTAGGCAAAGCAAAGGAGTACTTTTTTCACCCTGGCCCTCATTGTCCTGCTCCATCAAATCACGAGACCATCACTGCTGCAGGTCATAAGACTCAAATAGAGCGGGACACTTTGTCCGCTCTGTCCCCACCAGCTTACATACCAGCCGACTGCATACCTCTGTAAATCAAACCCACTGAGGTGTGTGTAAGAATGTGTGTGTGGGTGTGCGTTTGGGGAAAAGGATTTAAATGTGCATACTTTGCGAGTGGGTGTAGACTCCATGCTGTGTTCATCCCTGAAGAATACTGTTGGATTGTCTTCAGCCCACGGTGTTCCCCTCTACTCCTCTTGTCTCTATTCTCTCTTTCCTTCTTTTACGCGGCGTTAAGTCAGCAGCCCGTTGGCACAGTTTCCCATCCGTTTTATGTTTGTACTGCTAAATGCTTTTACCCGCCAGCCTCAGGTTATGCTTTCCTTTCTCTTCATTCTTTTTCCCTACCCACACTCTCTCACCTTTCTTTGGTCTCTGTTCTTCAGGCCTTTCACACACTTTACAATGACACAGAGACTATTTAGGCATGCTAGAGAAAGTTGCAAGATCAGAGTGTAAATGGCACATCACCAGTCAGTTGGCGTGTCATAGTGTCCGAGGGTCAACAATTAAGTTGTGGTGTTCAATTGTGTCACATTTTTTCTGTTTGTATTGTGAGTGGTAAGCATGTGCATACCAAGCATAGTATATATCAATACAGCAAGGGAGACACAGGCAAAACTCCTCACAGCAGCGTGTCTATCAGCTCAATCATATATAAGTCTAAATTATGTTTCTTCAACTTTTGGGGGTTTTATGGAAAAGATAATATCATGAAAAGACCAAAATCTGTCTGTCTCTTGATACTTTGATTCCCCAGCCTGACGTAAGAAATCATAAGACATTATTGTTTGACAAAATGGAGATCTATGCTACACAAAAGTTCAAAAAAGGAAGGATGGTCCAAGGCAGTCTTCTGTCAAAAGTTAAGGCTATTTTGTGGTAAAATTGAAAAAACAGACATGTGTTGTACATGTTATAATAGAGCTGATTTACACCCCACGCATAGCGGCACAAACAGCCTTCTTCACCCTGAAGAATGAAATGGTTTTTTAACTTTCTGCCAGAAGAGCATCTTGCACCTTTCTTCCTTTTTTGAAAGAAGGTTATATTAAATGTTGTTTCATACATTTGTATGATTGAATTTGTGCCTATTCAAAGATAGTGTAATGAAATGCTGAATGACTTTAAAACAGTTAAGAATAAAGATTTCTTCCCTGGCACAAAATTGTTATTTTAAACATTGGTATCGACCCAGAATTTCACAATCAATGCATCCCTACAAACTGCAGATTGTTACAGTTTATTAATTATCTAACAAGCAGGCAGGAAGTGAATCCCTCTTATGTCTTTGTGTGCTGGGTGCATTCTACCACCTGCAGGGCTGGAGCCTTTATTCTCCCGTTGTTGTGTCTGTATTTTCTGCTGTGCAACACTACCTTGTTGCTTTGTCTTCAAGTATAGTCCCTGTTCTGACAGCTAGCCAGAAATTGTGCTTGGTCATGTTAAATGTCCTGCAATGTTAAGATATAAAGTGTCACTCATTGTGCTCATGGCCTTAGTCAGTATGCATGCCTAGTAAAAAAGTGACAGGGGTGACAGGCTGTTAGATTTGCTGAGAAGAAAGATAGCCAGAGAGGGAGGGAGATGAAAAAGGGAAAATGCTGAGCAGCTGAAAGGTCATGGCGCAGAGCGTTGGGTCCACAGTGTGTCTGAGAATGTGTCACAATAGCTA
>JAOVVB010179005.1:0-11279 GCA_028570985.1 Heterobranchus longifilis | reverse complement strand
TCTATGAAAAGTGTCCTGAGATAACTTCTGTTATGATTTGACACTATAAATAAAACTGAATTGAATTGAATTGAATTCTGATTCTGATTCTGACATATTAGAGCGATATTCATGCCTAGCTAAGTGATAAGACTGACTGATGTGGGTGCTTACGTCATCATTTTTAAAAGTCTCAGTTTCAGCCCGCTCAGTCTAAAATGCAACCCTGGAGTTTTAAACTAAAATGGGGTCAGCAGCGTTTCCAAATATCTCCGTTTTAGGGGCTCTGAAACACTGGAGTTGTGTGGACGCTAGGTGTAAATGTAGCAAAAGTTAAAATAAAAACATATTAGGGTGGATATAGACTGAGAAAATGGAAATGCAGCATTAACTGGAGTGTACAGCTAAGCAGGGATGAGCGAGCCCTTCGGGGCCTATTAATGGATGAAGGCAGTGTGGGAATAATTTACTATCCTTTACAATATATAATGAGTTTCTTAATAGTGTGCTTTCAGAAATAGTTTTACCCTCTTCCAACAGAAGATTTCACATTATGGAAGTTCATGGGATTAGAGAACCTTATGATGATATTATCCCTCATTGGCTCATTACAGTGTCTCATGTCGTTAAGATGTAAAATGCAATTTTGGTGGCCCTGCACTTGGCCTATGTGTGAGTGTTAGTGATTTGAGGTTGGTGGGAAACTTCCTGCACTGATCTTTGGAGGGTAATTGCACTGTCATCTGCGCATAGTGTGATGTAGAGTTAGTGAGGAAACACAACCACGGCGTTTCCACAAGTTCTCCGTGAAGGTCCCTGAGTTGTTGTATAAGCTGTGTTTGATACTACGGCCGACTACCTGATTACTCCGCTCTCTGGCCCACCTATTTGTTTCCATGTGCAGAGCCACACTGAAACACACAACTTTAAGACTGAGACGTGGAAAGACTTGTGGTTCCTGTTCTTTCCTTTTTTTTTTTTTTTTGCTATTTCTTCTCTGTTGATGTGTTTCTTTCAGCATGGATAATTCTCTTCCTCTCCCTCTGAAAATGTAGCTTGCATTGTTGGTGGTGGCTACAGATGTTTTTAAATCTGAAGAGTGTTACACCCCGGCACACCACAGATCGTTGTACCGTGCCACTGTGTTGACAGACAATGTGCTTATTTACAGCATGCTAAACCAACTGTCTGCAGCCCTTAGCAGTCTCTCCCTTTCTCATAATGTCTCTCCCCCAGATGGGTTGTTGAGTTACCATGGCCTGTCAGGCCAGTCTGTTGTTTGTTTCCCAAAAGCAATACAACATATCTGGTTACAGCGGGAAGTATAAGCAGTTGGGTTTTCTGGCCATGGATGGAAATAGATTGTAAGATTTAGAGACCACACTAAGACAAGGTCAATCCCCCGAGCCTTCTGTGCTGGGAACACGACGTGAGAGGAACCAGAGTAAAGATCCCCTTTGACAAGTTAATGGTATCGAAGTAGTAGACTGCAAGAATATACCTACACAGACATATCTGAACTCACGGGGTAACATAATGCAAATACTTATTTCCAAGGTGGCTCTCAAAGCTATTTATCATGATGCTGAATGACCTGGTGCTATAATGCAGAAGCATTTATTGTCACTGTTTTGTGACTTGTTGTAACTAGAGGTGTTTTTATTTTTTATTTTTTCACATTTATCTTTTTATTTCATTAAAACATAAAACTTGCAACATACAATATCACTTTAAAGGGAGAATAGTCTTACGGAAAAGTTATAGACATTTTTTTTCCAATATGAGATGTAAATAAAACAAGACAGGACAGAAACATACACTTCATTCTGTGGTGCTGGTTAATATTTCCAATGTCAGTACTACTTTTTATGATTAAACAGGCCACCTCTGTGTCATTTAGTGTGAGCAGTGTGTGTAGTAGCAGTCGCACTTGTTTTACCAAATTTGTTTTCACAAAAAAATTCAAATTCTAAAAAGCATTCATGATTTTTGTAAATGTAATATATTATTACTCTGTTGTTTAAATGGCATTACATTTGGTTAAGAATGCATTATGACTTGTTTGGGGCTCAAAACTCAAAATGTAGGGACTTGGGACTTACTTGAGACTTGCAAAATGTATCCCTCTGCCTCAGCTCAGCAAGGAAACACAAAGAGGGAATACACAAAGAGGGAATTTTGTACAAACGAGACCATAACTTTGGAAGATACCCTCTTTCAACGTAGCCTACATGTGGTATCTAAGTATTGACATGAAAAAAATCCGAACATATCCTTCAAGGTTGTTGATCCCAACATTTTTACAGACCCCCTGTCAACCCTTCTCATTAGAATAGTTTAATTTTTGTCAAATGGTGCAGACTCATATTTGATAACCTTGGTGACAATGACATCAAAACCATAATCAGTATACATCCAGTGAAATAAGAATTTAAGGTTCTACATGAATCTTCGAATATCAATATTCTCTTTCCTGGTGGAGTGATTTTTCGTTCAGCAATTTACTTCTATAGCCACCACTGTATTTCAACGTGATAACACACAATACAAAATGCAGGCAAAAGTGAATATTTCTATTTTGTGTTCCAGGTAGACCCCACCCTATCAGTGAGTCCTTGGTTTAGGGCATGGGCTGGGCTGCTTTGGTTCAAACACACTGGTTTCACCACTTATATTTTTTCTAATACACTGTTTCACAAAATTACCCATGAGAGACAACTTTTCTACAAGGTTGGGTGTAGTGCTGGCTGAGAAAGTGGATGCACTCTGTTTGCAATCAGACGTAGGGCCTATTTACTGAACAGTCAAACACTTCACTGAAGCCTTAAGAGGAGCAAGCTGTTACCTCAGGAATATGTCAGCTTTTTCCTCCTGATTTCTGCCCCTTTCACTTTGCTTTTGTTTGTTTGCTTTGCCTGTCATGCGGCAATGCTTTTTCCAGCGTGGGCTCCAGTATGTAGGCTACAACTCCAGCTCCAGACGTTCCTCCTCTCTCCTGTCCTTTGCTCTCGTCATGTATCTGGTCCTCATTTCAGACCTTATAATTTCCCTGCTGCTTCTATCTGTGGAACTTTTGGGGTAAATTTCTGACTGTTCTTCCAGGATTATTTTTGGCTGCGTCAGCGGTTGCCACAGCGGCAGGCATCTGTTTGCGTGTCACTCACGTCTCGTCCTCTGCGGCCCTGTGTGATCTCGTCCTGCATGCGGATAGAAATAGATCGAGTGTGGGCCAACCACATACAGTGTATATGTGTAAGAATGTGATAGCTTGGAATTACTATATGAAATTCCATCAAATAGGTTAAATTACTCTGATTTTGTCTAGGGATGAGAACACAATTTTATTTTTACATATTAGTTTTGGAGCCAAGCTCCTGATAAATGTGAATACATGTCCTCGGCGTATGATAGCGATGCACAAGGCACCCTTTAGCGTCTGTATGAGATGCACCAGGCTTTCAACTAAATGTAAACCTGCATCAATATCATGGATGTATTTTAGAACTGGATACAGTTGGAGGTGGGACCCCATTTATTCCTATGAAAGTTGCTCAGTTACGCATGAAGGCAAAAAAACTTTGTTTATAAAATGACTCAGATCTTCTGCACTGCTACAGCATCTGTTGGGCCCATAGAGCGAGTGCACTAGCATTTCCTTTAAAGGGATAGTTCTGATTTTTTTAAGTGGGATTGTGTGAAGTACTTAACCATAGTCAGTGTATTACCTACAGTAGATGGCGGTCGGCACGCCCCCAGTTTGGAGAAGCAGACATGAGTCCCGACACGGAAGCTAAGCAATGTACTGCTGTGGACGGGAGCATCAGCTAAATGTATTTTAACTATGTAAAGAAAGGCACACCTAAAAAATCAATATCAGTTTAAGTGTACGGCATATTTAGAATATTTTAGACCAGCAACTCCTGTGTTTTGCGAGGTAAAATCATTGTTTTTGTCACTGGAGTCTTGTGGCTTAGTTTGACGTATAGGGCTACCCATTGTGTTAAAAAGTGTGAGGAGTTGGGAATGAGAACGAGCTGGCATGTATCTGTGAGTGTGTGTTTCCAGTGTTAGTCAGTGTCACTGATAGCCTCATCTTTTTCTGAGTAGCTCTTCTGCAATCAGGCCTTCTGGCATCTCTCTCTACCCCCCACCAGCATCAAAGACGTGAAATGCTATAGTTTAGTTCACAGATGGTCCATCTAGAATTCTGAAACAGCATCTGTGATACGGGTCATCTACAGTTTAAGTACAGTTATGGTTCGGCCTATATGGCTTTTTAATGAGTGAATGTCTGACCTCAGCTTACAGGCTTATGAAAATGATCTTAAAAGAAGGATCACAATTATCCTACAGTATATATTTTATAAGTAAACTGTGAATCAGGCAAACTGACTTTGCTAAACCCCCCACTCCAACTGAGATTGACCAATCATAGCTCAGCATTGCACAGCAGGCCTTTCAGGTTGTGGATATCTCCTCATGCCCAGTATTGCCAACTTGGTGACTTTTTCGCTAGATTTAGCGACTTTTCAGACCCCCTGAGTGACTTTATTTCTAAAAAAAAGAACTAGAGGCAAATTTAGCGACTTTTTCCAGAACATCAGGGAAAAGGTGAGAATGTAATTCATTCCCGTGCATGCTGCTCATTGTAACCACAGAGTAACCACAGAGTCTCTACAGACAGGAGGAGGACGTCGCGGAGGCGGGACTCAGGAGTGGGAGTTCAGCAGAGCCACTGAGATTCTGACTGCCATGTCAGGTATAGGATAAAGTGTGCATGCGTAATAACTTCATCAATATGCAAATGAGCTCATGAGCTCATCTGGAGACTTTTAGCCACTTTTGGAGCTAGAACTAGTTACTTTCACTGGAAAAGAGTAGGCAACACTGCTCATATCAAAAGCAGTGTGACTGTAGTAGGAGCAATAGCCTACTCCTAATCTAGCCAAACACAAGAGCAAAAGTGTAAGGAATGGATGTATCTGCTCTAACATAAGCTGTAATGCTTAGCATGCCGTGCTAACTACTATCTGAGTGTACTCCAAAGCAAGGAGCACATCTAACTACATTTGTTTTTTACAGGTTACATTCATAAAAAGCCCTGTGCCACAGTGCCATAAAAACTGGTATATACACTGTGGAGGCCAGTCCTGGCTGGGGTGGAGTGCATTTACTCAACTATTATACTTAAGTACAAATTTGAGTTGCTTGTACATTACTTGAGTATTTCCATTTCATGCTACTTTATACTTCTACTACATTTCAGAGGCAAATTATGTAGCTACATTTATGTGACAACATTTACAAATATTTGACATACACAACATCTGATGAGCTTATAAAGTATAATGCACCGTTCAAGATAAACCATCCAACAGTATATGAAATAGCTAAATTAAGCTTTACCTTGATCGACTAGTAAAATGCTATTTAAACATAAATACATTAGTATGACCGGTGTGTGTCAATGTCCACAGAATCAGGTCTGGACCTTGTCCGGAGTTGCCCGTTCACACAACAGGAGATTGTCAGACGTTCTCACTGCTGGAAAGACTCCTGGCGCCTGGGCAGAGTGTGCAGGAGGCAGGACATGATGCAGATTACACGGCATTTACGTAGCTGCTTCTTAATTTGGTCATAAACAACCTTTACGTCCCTTGAATTTGTCTGACAATTTGGGCGTTGGCCCTCACCGACAGATGTTCCCGCATCTCGTCGTCTCTCTAGCGAGACATTTTTGTTGCCGTGTTCATGTAAATGACTCTTCTTCTTTACCGCCGTTGTTTGTTACAGGTTTTGTGCTGCACATTCTCTGAACAATTACGTGCTCTATTCACACAAGTTCAATCGGACATCACACGGACTTCGACTTTACCCTGCCAGCTCCCTCGTACAGTTTAATGTCCGATGCAACTGATTTGGACGTATTCTCACATACAGCTCCTGCGGGTAATGTCTAGATAAGTTCAGGGTTACAGTGTGTGACAGGGGGCTTTACATACAGCAACCCCAGGCAACATTACCCAAGACAGCATCACGTTTGCTAAACACATCGGTTAGTCATCCTAACCTAGCTCTACACCGCAATATCAGAACAATGATATTTTTTATTTCCATGTCATCAACTGGTGAGAAAGCTGACTTTTTGCCTGGGACTTGTAGCTTTAGCCTCAGTTTTTTAGCATGATGTTATGGTAGTATACGTATACATATTTAAATCTGGTAAGTTAATCAGAATTGTTCATATCAGTACATCCCAGTTGTGCTCTGGTTTGTTGTTAAATGTCTCAGGTTTCACATAATGTGACTGACATAAGACAGTTTGACATCTAAAGAATATTTACCAAAAGCAAATGACAGCTACAGTATAATCATCCTACACCTTACCACTGGGAAGAAAAATGAGATGGATGCATATCCTTATGCTTTGTGTGTGTGTGTGTGTGTGTGTGTGTGTGTGTGTGTGTGGGATTCCCCTACTTTCACTTTGAAGTCAAGGGGATCATTACATGAAAAGGGAGATGTCATCAGTTGTCAGCCAGGTGCCAGGAGTCGGGGGAGAGCCAGAGAGACCATTTCCTATCCCATCAGCACCTGGGATTTCTGTCTTTGATGACATCACATGGGCCCGTGCCAGTGGAGGTGCTAACTGCCCGGTGTGTGTGTGTGTGTGTGTGTGTGCGTGTGTGTGTGTGTGTGTGTTTGATGTGTCTCAGTGTTTGTTGCCGGGCAGAATAAAAGCATACTGCTCCTGTGGCACCAGGCCCGACTATTTTCAGATTAACTTTGGTGCTTTAAATTCATTGTGAGATGTATGTGAAGTATCTGTCATACGCACTCACATTTGCACACACACAGATCAACAAACATGTAAATGCTTTTCCTTACCCAATACATAGAATTTGGAATAATCTTTAATTGTATAAAAGACACCCATGGGAGAATATATACCTGTCTTCAAGGTTTTTTTTATTTTTTTAATGGCTCTGCTGCTCCAGTATTGATCCAGCCAGTTTCTATTACCCTGCTAATGGGCCACACATATTTCTGACACTCCCATCTGGCTGTGTCCATTTATTTGTCTCATAAAGCACTTTGTAACAATGTTTTGACAAGTGCTCAATAAATAAAGGTTACAGTAATAAAAGTAAGAAGAGTAAATCAATGGCCAGGTTGATGAAGCTGACGAAGTTCACTGTTAATTCAAAGTAAGGGAGGTCGATTATTTTTTAATACTCGAGAATAATACCAATTGAATGAGAGGAATTTATTTTTTATCCACTTCATAGAAATGATTAACTGAACTTAGTTTCCTGTATTTAAAGTAGGAATCTGTAAACCTTGTCAAATGTGATCCAGTGGGAAGAAAAGAAAGTGTGGGTGGTCAAGTTGAAGTAATGAATACAACTCTACTCTGCTGGGTGTGTTTCCTTATACACCGCACCCTGGAAGGATTTGTACATTAAGAATTTCAGCAGCGTGCTAGCATGGATAATCTCAGAAATTGTATATATTTTCTCTATACCTGAATGTCAAATTCAGTTAACTATTCAGTCAACTAATGCACTGTAATTCATATGTAACCCACATATTCATTAAGACCCAAATTTACGTTTGCTGTTAGGCAGCGACCTCTAGTGGCCATAGTAATTATGACAGGAGCAAAGGAGGAAGTCAGGTGATGTAGTATAAAGAGCGACAAAGTGCCCATAGGGAAGAGGATGGGTGGATGGAAGGGTCAAACAAACCCAGGACTTTCACCCAGGTCCCAGGTCCCAGGTCCCAGGTCCCAGGTCCCAGGTCCCAGGTCCCAGGTCCCAGGTCCTGCAGCTCGGATTAGCCTTCTGTGTTGGTGGTGGAGCAGACAGCTAGCGGCTACTGTTAGCCTCCTGTGTACGGGCAGCTACCATGTCACTCAAAGCAGCCACACCCCTAATTATACAGAACTTTAAGCCTTAATAAAAATGTAAATGAGTGTGTTATAAAAAAAGAAAATCACCCCCGTACAGTTGTCATGAATAGAGAAATTAGCTATAGAGACCAAAACCAGTTTTTGCACCAGGCTGTAAACATGTTTAGTTCTGCTGTAGTTATTTTAACATGGAGCTCTATGGAGAGTTGCTCTGTTTTGGAGCCAGCCTCAAGTGGACACTCCATGAACTGCAGTTTGCCGCTCGGTTTAAAACCGTAATGTTTAGGTATGAGGACGGAAAATGCTCATATTTACTCCCAACGCTCGACGCACTAATTTAGTAAAACGCTGCTGTAGGTCGCATTAGAGAGTAGGAACAGTTTGGAGGACTAATTGGAATAATCTCATCTACAACATGAAGTTATAATTTATTAAATAGATGTTTTTGTTGTGTGTCATAAGAAGGTAGCAGAAGCTTGTAATTGCTCTCTTTATTGAACCTCGTGTTGCTGTAGTCGTGATGATAATGTGACAGCATTCGATTCAGATTTGAGCCGTGTTTGAAGAAAATGTCAGCAGGACCTTGTCAGATTGTTGAAGAGAAAATAATTTATTCAAACAGGAGACCTATGTGTAAAATTGCCATCACATGTAGGAAATGAGTAGCTTCTCAGAGTCACCCAGTTCATGGCTGTAGCCTGTTCTAGGTCCACTGATGACGGCAGCAGTGGACCTTTCAGTATTATATATGGTGACGTGGAGGGAGGGGAGTGGTGCTTTAATCTCTGGAGAGAAAAGGAAAGAAAGGGGGACAGGGGAGAAGAGAGAGGAAGAGTCTCAGTGGAACAACGTATGCATGTGGGCCTCGGGTAATGTATGACTTCTTGTGGTAATCGCTGTAATGAAGCAGGGAGCTGGTTGTGAACAAAGCGTGTACGCTTTCACTTCTACAGTCAGAAGGGCCCCGAGAGCCGCGGCAAATGAGCCCAGAGGTCCAGGAGATAGAGTGGATAGAATGTGATTGGGAGGAGGAGGGGTCAGGATGAAGCCGGATGAGGGATATTTTGGGTAGAGGAGCAGAGAGCAGGAGAGGGATCAGGGAAGGGAAGCTTAGTGTGTGTGTGTGTGCGTGTGTGTGTGTGATAAATTCCTCATTTCTGTGCTGCCAATGAGGAGCACAGACAAAATGGATGTTCTCGAGTCTCTGTCTTTTATTTTATCCAGTCTGCGGCCACATCTGGCCATCTATCAGTGCACCGTCATACAGGGCTGCCCTCTGAAAGAGATTCGAATCATCAGTCGCAGACCCCTCAGTCGACTGACATCCTTCAAGTCCAACCGTTGTTTTGTTTTTTTCGTTGATCAGTGAAGAGTGTACCTGCTTAAAGGTGTGTCTTCAGCGGTGTGGCTTTTCAGGGCTACAGCTGTGTATTTTGGCCATGTTTTAAAAAACAGCCAAATCTCGGGTACAACCCGAGTCTCTCCCGGTCAACGTGTATAAACAGGTTCTCCATATGAAGACAAGATTGTGGAATCAGAAGCACGCTGGTTTTCGTTTGTAGTACAGACGTGTAGTGTAGTAATATAGACGAATCACGTTTGAGCGGGGGGGGGACGAGCTCCGGCTGTATCAGGTAAACAGTCCGTGTGGAGAGAGATGTCGTCTGGAACTACGGATGTTTGTATTGTGTGGAGAAACGTTCGACTTGCATCGTAAAAGAAACAAATTGCTTTCAAAGTCGGATTACACAGTCGCCTCTTGCGTCTCAAGTTGCTAGTCGGACTAAACAAAAAGGGTTCAGAGATTGATGTATATGTCTTCTATGGAAATGAGTTGTTTACTGTATTAGTCATGTCGGGATGCAGCCTATAAACAGGTGCTCCATACACCATTGAATCATAACATCCACTGGGCAAATTTATCAGATTTTTGGTCTATGAATAATTATGTCCTGGAGCCTGAATGTAGGCGGATGGTGTATGCCGCTTCTGTAGGATTTTTTATGGAAATGTGGTCACTCCATACAGAAAGGTGAAAGCTTAGCCTTTTCATAAACAACATGCTCCATTGCTGTCATTTTTCTACAGAGGACAGTCAGTAGCACCTCTTTCTGCTGTTTTTTATAAATGAAATCTATTTTGCTCGAATACGATCAGGGTTGGGGAGTAACGGAGTACAAGTAACGGGACTACGTATTTAAAATACTAAATTAAACTTAATTCTGTCGCAGTTACACAGGGCCGGCCATAGCATTTTAAGGAGCCCTTGGCGAAATCTGTTCAGGACGCCCCCCCCCATGCCCATCCCACACGACAATCTTTTTCTTCCCCTCTGGATGCCGATGGTAACCCTAGATTTGTGAAAATGTGTGAAAACTCTCCTAACCTTAGCCATTTGCCACCAACTTTCACAAATCTTGGGTTAGCATCTAGACACGACTGTGCTGCTATTGATAGTTCAAAGTGTTGTGCCGTTGCTTAAAGGATCGGCGGCAAACACAGAGGATCCAAATCCTGGCCTTGGCAGAGGTCTGCGCTCTCTGAGTGCCCTTCTAGTTTGTTTTTGTTTTATTTTCTTATAAATTCATATGGAGGGATGCATTTCTCATAAACAGATTTTCTTTAAATGTGCAACAATCTGTGTGAAAATGAGCCATTTTGAAGTATTCCAAAAGTAATCCAAAGTATTTGGAATAATTTGAATAATGTAATGGAATATGTTACAAATTACATTTTAGGGCATGTAATCTGTAATCTGTAATGGAATACGGTTTAAAAGTAACCCCCCCCCCCAACACTGTATATGATACACAGTGAGTACAGATATGATATTAGAGTGACAGTGACAGAAAAGTGCAGCAGACCGGACAGCATGATGTCAGCACAGTACACATCACAGGACCTTAATATCTCCCCAGTGCAAACACCAGTCTGCAGGCAGCTGGCAGGTGACAGGCTCAGTCCGTCTGTGTGTGTGTGTGTGTGTGTGTGTGTGTGTGTGTGTGTGTGCGTGCATGCATGCATGTGTGTGTGTGTGCGTGTGTGCGTGTGTGCGTGCGCGCGTGCCGTCTCTTTGATCAAACAGGTTTTTTTGGACACACGTGCATTTTCTCTTTGTGCGACTCTTCCTCTGGTTTTTTGGCAGCATGTGCACAGACGTGTGTTTGTGTGCATGTGGGAGTGTTTTTGGATCATCCTGTGAGAGCAGCTAGGAAAAGAGCCGTAGATTGGCTGAGGATTTATCCCCCTCTCTCTTAAAACACAAGGAAAATAGCAACCGTGGAGGAAGGGAGCAGATGAAAATAGCTCAGTAGGCAATCGCTGACTCACAAGGCAATGCATCCATTCCGGTATACATCAAATCAACTAGCTGTTGTGTAACTCCCTC
>JAOVVB010178974.1:0-11280 GCA_028570985.1 Heterobranchus longifilis | reverse complement strand
AAAGTGAAAAATAATTTGTGTATCTGCCCTGTGATTTGGATCCGCTCCAAAATTAAGTGATTCATGAAAACCAGGTCAGTAGTTTCTCTGTAATCCTGCTGACAAACAAACAAAAGACAGCAACTGTATTCAGAATACCACCAATTTAAACTGTAATGGAATACATTTACTAAAATTTTATATTTTAAATACGTAATCCTGTTACGTGTATTCCATTACTCCCCTGCGTACACCATGGCCACAACTGGGAAAACCCCCTAGCAACCACCTAACAACACCTGTAGAATCTACCTAAACACCCAAGTAAAGTATCGAGCAACAGCCTATACCAAACTGACTTTGGCTGAGGTTTGCAAACCACCAAGCATGTGCAAATCTTGAGAAACAATCCCCCCATCATCCCCTCTGTTAAATTTGTGGCCCACACTCTCTGTCCTTCAGTCTGGCCTGAGAGAACACAGATGGAGGCTCATTCTGTCTTGGCTGCTCCACACTGCGCAGAGATGTGGAGTTCATCCACGGACACTGACAAAGCTGAGCCAAGTGCTGTAGGATCCCTCCAACACTTAAAGGGGACCTATAGTGCTTTCCTCTATTTTCTGTCACATATACACAGGCGTAGATTTCAACAGGGGACACAGAGGGGACAAGTCCCCCTCAATATTTAGACGTTTCCACCATTTTTCTTTCTTTTTTGTATTTTTATCTTAATTCACGATTATAGTTTAGAGTAGACTTTTTTTTTTTCCCTATTTTTTGTATTGCTGATATTCTTGGTTATCTTAATGGATTGTAATAGGATAGGCAAAAATAAGCCTTGTGCTTCAGCCTATTCCTTTTTTGATTGTTGACAGAATTTTTATTGTTTGAAAAACACATTTTTAACCAAAATAAACACAATTCATTAATTCATTCACACACACCATAAATGGATGCAGAAAAGACACAAATTGGTGCATTCAATTTCACCAGAATGCAGGAAATTAATCGTTGGAACATGAACATTTAAACGTTTTTGGTTTAGGCGCTTTTATTGGTGATTTTTTTTTAGAAAGTGCCACTAGTACTGTTACAGTCATTCCCCCGGCTGCAATGACGGTGCAGAGAGCGCAAACGCAGAAGATCCGGAAACACTGACCAATCAGAACAGGAGGGGAGCTTAAAGAGATAGGTGCTAAAATGGAGCATTTCGGACAGAGGGGTGAATACAAGTATATTCAGATAGACAGTATGAGGAAAAGTAAAGTGTTTTTGAACATTAAAGCATGTAATCATGTTCTAGTAGAACCCCAAATTACAAGTATGAACCTGAAAATGAGCAGATTATGGGATCTGTAATAGTATGCCTGGCAATCTGAAAATCTCCTAGCGTATAAATTACATGAAATCGGATGCTGATTAGCCAGTCACAGTGTGTGTCCAGCAGCAGAAGACCAGCTGCCTCTCAGGTGTGTGTGCCGCAGCTGGTGTTGTGAATCAGGCCGATGACAGACACCTCCTATAACCCGGCTATTTCACAACACCAGGGTGGCACTGCACCACTGCCGACGAGACCAAGAATCACCACATGCTGCTGCTGAGGGATGTGATGCAGCGGCTGCAAGAACAACACGTGTGTCGTATTTACATGGATTTGTCAATGTCCAGTGATACAACATGCACGCTTTTAAAAACCTGCAAAATGATTTCAGTGGACTGTAAACCCTTACCAATATTTGTGTTTTGCTATGTATAGGTTCTGCTTACTTTTCTGCTTTTCCACCCATTCATAACATCAATTTCAGTTTGTTTTTTTTCTACTTAATCATTTGGCCTCACGTTCACTCAGATATCAGAACCACACATGTATAAATGAATTAAATGAACCAAGCTACATTCACAGATGTATACTCTGATACATTTTATTTCTTCTCTGCAAACTTTGTTAATAAATAATATTACCAATATGTCCTCTGTACATTTGTTCTGTTGCTGTTTGTTCCTGTACGTTGAGGCTGGAGCAGCACAAACAAATAGGCATCAAAAGAAATTTATGATCGGTAAAATTAAATTGAAGAGCAAGAAAAAAAAAGTGTCATGAGGTTTCGATGGAGTGATGTTTTTGTTGTGGATAATGGGACGCTTCTGAACAGAGAATAGTTGTAAAAAAAAAAAAAATGTTTTTAATTAACTATTGTCACCGTTTCTTCATCCTTTGTGCAAACAACCTTTCTCATCTGAATGTTTGTAGAGCATTTTTCTTTTTTTGAACATGAAGGATGACTCAAAGGAGGATATGGACTTGAGAGTGGAGCCGCCACTAATAGAAATGAAACAGAAACAACACACATTATTATCTCAGGCCATCTGATCCACTGCCAGAGAAGAACTGCTGCAAAGATGCCTCATCAATCATATGTGCCTCTCTTATCAACAACTTATTCTGGCTCAGATCTGTCCCGGCACAGACAGATGGTCTGCAGAGAGAGAGGGGGAGAGAGAGGGAGAGAGAGGGAGAGAGAGAGAGAGGCATGCCTGATGATGTCTGACAAAATGGAGTGTGGCCTCGGGCTGTGAGGAGCTGGCACTGTAGGAAATTCAGAGACCCACTTAGGCTTTCCCTTAAGACACTTGTTTAGCCCCCCCGCTGTTTTGACCTGCTGACACTAAAAAATAATTTCTATTCCTCGGGGCCGTTTCTTTATCCTGCAGGAACCAGCCATATCTGCTTCATTTACTTTGCATATCAGTCTGGCCTCGCTGCCATGAAAACAGATTTCCAATCCACTAAAAACTTGTAGATCCAGTCACAACCGTTTATCTCATACGGGGCGGGTTTAAGATGATGATTGACAGAGGAGAGACTGTGGGGCATTTTGTAAACGAGCTGCTGCCGGTACCCATTCATGCAATGCTCAGGAAACTCACACCAAACTGTGAAAATATGAGTCAAGATTCTGTAACTGTACTGCTTATTTCTTGCTTCAAATTGCACCAGATTGATGTATATAAATATTAAATGCATGCCCCCGGACCACCTTAGAGGATTTGGAATCCCCCACCATAGTTTCACAAAGGTGGGGCCCCAAACAACCTTTTGCATAAGGCTCACAAAAAGCTAGAATCGGCCCTGCTATTCCTTCTCTACCAAAATCTTTTTTTTTTGCTCCCGTTTAATGTTCGTAGCCTATGATTTGGTTTAGTAAACGTGTGGTCTGCGTACCCGGCAACATGGTGGTCCCCTGGGCGATCCAGACCACAATGCAATGCGCCATTGCCCCAGCTCTATTGGTGGATCACAAAAACTGACTTTAAATTTGGAGGAGGCACCCCTCTCATAAGTGGATGCTGCTGCAGAGCACTCGGTTTGTGTGGCAGCTGCGTCAACAAGAAAGTCGAAAAGGTGTGGGGGGGGGGGCTCGTGAGGTGCAGTCTCACAGAATTACAACTCAAATGCAATTTTTTAGCATTATTATTACACACTTTTAAATGAGAATTAATGCCATGGACCACATTTGAAAAAATAAAACATGAAAATTAGAATAAGAAATTACTAAAAATTGTCTTTCAAAAAGGGCACTTATCTGATCAGAGGGATCAGGGCAGGCGCTTGAGCACTACCTGGGGTTTATCTGTGCACGTCCCTGCTGCCACTTACTGCATCGGAGTGTGTAGATGCTGCGCTTAGCTTCGTATTATTGGCAGATCATTTATCGACTATCGGAATAATACATAATAATATAAATT
The DNA here is from genome assembly GCA_028570985.1 of Heterobranchus longifilis. Taxonomy (NCBI): domain Eukaryota; kingdom Metazoa; phylum Chordata; class Actinopteri; order Siluriformes; family Clariidae; genus Heterobranchus; species Heterobranchus longifilis. Next base: position 7,554 of record JAOVVB010178974.1, on the reverse strand, counting down.
TCCCATTATTGGCCTATATTTTCTCAGTAGGCTACTGATAAAGGCTATATGGTGCATCCTTATCATACTGTACAGTGACAACCTGCTGAAAAATTCACTGATAATTTAGTTTGAAAACAGTGATAATATAATAGGCCATCATATAATATAATATAGCCTAATAGAATAGAATAGAACAGAATATAGCCCAATATAGCATAATATAATATCATATAATATAGCCCAATATAGCATAATATAATATAATATAATATAATATAGAGAAAAGCAGCAGATCTTAACTTTTGAGAAGTTGGAAGGCCCTGATGGTGCACTGTGATGACTTTTACAATATATTTTTTTCTGTTTTAGTAGAATAGCTTAAATGCTTTTAATTTACCAATGAATTGATTCATTAACTGGAGCTTAATACAATTAGGCTACAAAGAAAACATAAATGGAGAATGGTCGGTTAATTTTTTATAATTGAAGGAGCACGCGCACACCACAAACTGACAGGTGTTGATAATTGGAGAGCAGCAGGTGTTGAAAACGAGGACAGCAGAGGACAACATCCCGCGTGACTGAAAATATCGCATTTAAAAACAAGATTCGTGTATATTTTTACGCATTAAACAGTACAGCCATGGTCCTAATCGTTTTGAAGGTGGGTGAATTCACACATTTACTAATAATGCGCATGATTAATCCTGCATGTAAGAAAATTAAGCTAAATGTTTGTGCAGCTGTTTTTCTAAGGACAGGACTGATGATGTAGCCTATAGCCTAGCTAGACGGTAAATAAATGATGTAACACTTTACACAGTTAAAGTGGAAATGTTCATTCTTCAAACCAGCTGGTGCTCGTGCTTCTCCTCGGCTTCACGCGCCACCATGTTGAGGGTAAGGCTGTCTACTCGTATACAACTTGTATGAAAATGTCAAATGTGTTGCAGCTTGTGGAAGTATTAATTAAGAGTCATTTGTTTGTGTAGGAGTCTGCAGTGTGGAGCATTGCACTGACCACACGAGATGTGTGCTCTCTAAAGACCAGATGAGCTGCAAATGTGCCACTGGATATTATGCTGACCAATGTGACAAAAGTAGGCACTTGTCTTTATTCGTATACTTAATGTTGTGTTCTTATATTTCACTCTGCCTGACAGGTATTACTGCAGTTACAGTCACCATAAAAAAACTGCCATCTTCTGTTAACTTTTCCAAGAAAAAAGAACATTTCCTGAGCAATATGGGGGACACAGCTTAAAAACAAAAGTGGTCAGAATTGATGTAACAATGGCCCAGATATGCCGTTTTTTTTAATCCCTTGCATGGGTCAGGCTCCAGAAACATTGGATCCTACATTTCCAAAATTTTGTTTTACCCAGCCTGTCTGGTAAATGCCCACATCTTTAAAAAAAACTTTGTAACTCAGACTTTCTGGTATACTGTGGGTGTGTTCCAATACCCATAGCCTAAAGTACTACCATACTATTTAGTATGCGAAAAATACCATCATATTTAATATGCCAGAAAAATATATAGGCTGCGTTCCAAATTGCATACTTTTTTCATTTTACTTTTAGTATATACTGCAGCTGCTCTGAGAGTACATACAGTTGCATGCAGTATGCATACAGTTGGGACATGCTACTCCATCATGCTACATTGCTCCTTGAACTTTGACCCTTTTATGGGTCAGAACAGCCAGAAAAGCATGCTGGCTTGCATAATGCAAAATGTGAGCGGCTGCAGTATGACATCCTGGTATTTTTGTTTACTGCCTTTGACATACTATGTATTGAGACATACTAAATAGTATGGAAGTATGGGTATAGGAACACGTATGTCCCAATATGTATGTCAACTGTAGTATGCCAAAAATACCAGGATGTCCTACTGCATCTGGTCACATTTGGCATTATGCAAGCCCAGCATGCTTTTCTGGTTATTCTGACCCACAATCCTCTGCAGCGGAAGATACTTCACATCGACTGACAGAGCACAGACAGATGACAGATAAGCTGATAGATAATAATAATATTTGTGCACTGTTTACTGTAACAGTACATGTGTCCTATTGTGAATCTTGCCTTACACACTTAGTTACCTGTTTTGTTTTTTTTACAGATGCACACATCAAAGTTATGTGTGGAAGAGATTACATAGCAATCAGAGCAATAGAAGATTTCTTCAAGTATCACAACGTGCCACTGGAGTCCCTGCACTTGCCCAACAAATCTTGCCGTGCTCAGAGAGAGGTCATCAACGGTGTGCCGTACTACATGTCCAGGATATCTAAAGACAAATACCTAGCCTGCGGAGGCAAGCAGCTGGAGGTACATCTGGAGCATTATTGTCTGTGTTAAATGTCGAGCACAAATCTGTCTCTGTTGTTCCGAGTACAAAAGTTATTTTAACAGTTATCCGGTCAATAATGCTTTTCCCCCTTCTTACAGAAAAACTTTACTCATATGTCCTATTCCCTGAGTCTACGGTCAGACCCTCAGGTTTTTGGAAACATCATCAGAGAATCGGTCATTAAGATGGACTACACATGCGTCTATCCATACATCAGGAGAGTCCGCCTGCCTTTCCCAGTCATCCCCTATTCCAGGTGAGGAAGGATGTTATGTTTTTACTGTGCACTGCAATCTGAAAACATTATTTAGTACAGATTGAAATTGCCTGTGTGTTTTCTTGCCTCTTCTCTGCAGTGAGACGGTGATGCGTGTAGATGACCTTGATGCCACGATACAGATGATGTTGTACACAGACCATTCCTACTCGAAGGCCTACAGTAGTGCTCCCACCATTGAACTCAGAAACAAGGTAGGTAAACGTCCGTTTAACCAACTATTAAGTGAAGCTGTTTGTATCATGTCACTGATGTCTAGGCATGGGACGATATGAAAATGTCATGTCACGATTGTCCTGGCCAAAATAATTGTGATTCACGATATTATCCTGATAATCAAGAAAATATTATTAAAACTCTTAAAACAGCACTAAAACACACTGGAATCACTTTACCTTATTACCACTTACCTTACTTTTTCTTGAAACATTACAACTTCTTTCTCATAAAACAGACTTTTTTTCTCAAAACATTACAACTTTTTTCTCATAAAACTGTGACATTTTTCTAATTTTTCTCATTTCGACTTTTTTCTAGAAACATTCTGACTTTTTTTTCATAGAATTGACTTTTTTTCGTGAAACATTACAACTTTTTTCTCATAAAACTGAGTTTTTTTCTCAAAACATTACAACTTTTTGCTATATTTTTATTGCATTCCAGATAGGACATTGTACTAAACTGCAGTCAATTTGTGAGGATATTCACAATATTCACGATTATCCCAGTATGAGAAATTCACCACGATCAACAATCTGCAATAAAATCGATTATTGTCCCATCTCGAGTGATGTCTTCATGTGTGCAGGTGTATGTGGAGGTGGCGGTCACAGAGCCTGCAGACTTCTTCCTGCTGCGGATTAATGAGTGTTGGGCCACACAGTACGCCCAGCCGAACACCACGGAGGGACTGGTCCACACGCTGCTTCAGAACGGGTCCGATCACCTCTCTGTCTGTCTCTCTTTTGTAACTATGAACTCCAGTCAACCCATTCCTCTTTTCCATCTCTTTATCCAGGTGTGTGAATGACGAAACCGTTACCTTTCTCAACATGAGCGCGGGAGAGTCTGGCCGTAACGGACAAAGTTCCACCATTCGCTACAGTTTCGACATGTTTCGATTCACAGCAGAGCCTCACGCCTTCTATCTGCACTGCACCGTTCAGCTGTGCGAGCCAGACGACTACAAGTACTGCACACCTGTGAGCTCACTCGTCTTTCTTACTTGGTGCATTGCTCATTTCACTCATGATATGTCTTGTAGCAACTAAAAAACACTATAGACATGTTAACATGGTTAAAAACTTGATTTTCATGGGAGGAAAAATTTAAAAAACAAACATAAAATGCCTACTACTTACCCATGAAATGATCTGTCATATATAAGATTTATTACATACATACTTCCTCTTCTTGTGAAGATGATATCAGGACCTCACATAACACGTTTTGGCCATAACTCAAGAATTCATACGGTGCTTTATGACAATTTCACACAAATGTCTAAAAGGATGAAATGGTGAAGTATTTTATATCCAAAAGGTCAACGGTCTACTTCACTGTGACATCGTAATTTTCTGCAAAAACATTTTTCTGTCCATTATTCAACTCAGGAACAGAAGGGGAGACATTTGAATTGGTGACACTAATGTTGAAGCTGTGGTGATTGTTTAGATCTTTTGTGCTGCCGGGTTGAACGTGTGTGAAGCATCCACAGTTTAGAATTTGTAGCTTCTTTGCGTCGATATTTGAAGCGTAGTCTACTGTCATGGCTACCACTTTGTGTTCTCTCCCGTTCCTCTGGTAGTCCAACACAACATCATTGATTTTGCTGATATTGAGCTTCAGCTGCTCTCTATCAGTCCTCTGTACTCCTGGAAACATACATATCAATACAGCAATAACTTCCATTTCACCAAAAACAAACTATATATAATAATAAACTTCATTTTATTTTTATTAAATTAAGATATAATGCATAAAAAGTGCAGCAGAGATCACATAAAAAGTGTAAAACGAATACATAGAATGCATAAGAACAATAGCATAAAATCAGTAGTACTTTTGCTATGTTTCTAAGGTGGACTTTAGTCCCTGACTTTAGTCTCTACATAAGAACAACAACAGCATAAAATCAGTAATGCAGTGTATTAAAAAGTGCAGCAGAGAGCAAGTGCAAAGCTATTTAAATGCTCAGGTAGAGAGATATGTTTTAAGCTTTCTTTTGAAAATATCTTATATTATGAGTCTGGACAGACATGGATGTAAACTACAACTTGACTGGTTGGTGGAGACATACAACCGCGAGGCGGTAATTCCAGTTCTCTCATGTCTTGTTTTTGTCTTCCTTACAGAACTGTAATTCAATCAGTAAGAGAGAGGCAGTGAGAGAAGACCCCACTCTGGGCCTCCTGTCGTATGGACCCATCAGGATTGAAATGCCAGACAGACCTCAATCCAGTAAGATCCTGTTTCTTTGTCACTGTTGTTTTATGCTGCGTTCCATTCAGATGGGAATGACGTAGCACCCTCTGGTAGCCAGACTTATCTCCACAGCGCTGCTGGGAGAAAGTCTGGATTGAATGCACTTTCACTCCTGGATAGTGAAAAAAAACTCCCTGGTGTTTGTATTCCCTTAAACCAACCACAATCGTCCTGGGCGGCGCCGCGCCTCGATGGTGAATCTGCAAAACAGTGTCAGGAAGGAACCTGTTTCGGTGGAACACCTCCACGAAAATGATGTAAACATATTCTCACTGAAAGAACAGAGCAGGCCTGCCTTACTGCACGATCCGAATCTTCAAAACTTGTCATTTTCAGCGTGTAGGTTGATAGCTCAGAGGTTGTTGTTCGTTTCCCGTAGCGAAGAGACTTTGAGAACGGGAACACAGACTTCCTGTGCTGACAGGAAGTAAGGCTTTGTCTCTGCACTGTTTGGTAAGCCCGCCAGACTACACCTGAGTTGACGACGTTCCAGTAAAACAGGTCGGAAAACCGTTATAAATACCAGTTGATAATAACGCATTACGCTGTATTTTGTCCACTGATAGAGGTTGGACAGTACTGTGTGTATGGCTGATAAAATGAGACACAAATAGACAGAAATGCCCATAAACATTGCGTTACCAATGTCAATGCACAGAGCAGCCGTGTTGGATTTTGAAGTCGGGATTGTTGAGGTTCGTCCGACTTTTCCGAGTCAGAAATCCGACTTCAGGGTTTCGCTCCAGTTGAAATTCCCGACTTCAAACTGAACACACCATTAGACCTTTCAGTTATCTTTGCTTTCTCCTCATTGGAGGCGATACTTTCTCCCACGGTGGATATTATCTCTTTCCCGTTTGTTTCAGGCATACTGACGTCGGTGGTGCTGCCTGTAGTAGGGGTCTGGACTGTGGGCTTCTTCCTCATCATCCTCATCACCGTGGCCAAGGCCGGCAGCAGGCGGCTCACACAAACAGTCGAACACTGACTACAACAACACTGCTACTGACGGCTTGGAATAAAACTTTAAAAAGTGTCCATATCTTATTTTATTCCTGTCCTGATGTATCATTCCTAAAACACGTGTTGTGTCACAGCAGGGTTAGTTCTGTGTAGCCAGACGTATCTCCACAGCGCCGCTGGAGGAACGTCTGGATCCAGTGCGCTTTCTCTCCTGGATAGTGAAAAAAACTCTCAGGCCTGTTTGCATTTCCTTAATAGTAGTAGTTGTAGTATTTTATTCAGTCATCATACACAGCACAATAAGTACAAACAGTATATACAATACACAATTCAGTAGACAAAACACTATAGACAAAAGTAATTCAGAATGAGATGAGAATTTAGTAATAACTGAAAAGGCACATGCAGAAGCATCATGCTTATATATGCCTATCCTATATTCGTATCAATTCAAGCTACCCTCCAAAAACAGAAACAATAATAAAATAAAAATCATTCACAGTTGTAACCCTGAAAAATAGTTTTATGAGCCATTCTTTTGAAAACCAAGCGAGTTACACATTCTTAAATTTAAACCAATCACAATCCTGGGCGGCGCCATGCGACAATGCCTCTGCAAAATAGTGTGCAAAAATGTTGGAAACACTATTCTTTGTAGATCTTTACAATCGTTCACTGAAAGAACAGCAGGTCTGCCTTATTGCACGATCCAAATCTTCAAAACTTGTCATTTTCAGTGTGTATGATAGCTCACAGGTTGTTGCCGTTGTTTCCCGTAGTGAAGGGACTTTGAGAACTGGAGCACAGACTGGCTGCAAATAATCAAAGGTCTACGTACTTCTTATGATAATCCCGCTGCTGCTAACTCACACAGATTTCTAATAAATAGAAGAAACAAGATTTTGAGTGTAAATGAGTCGACAGGACTTCCATTAAGTTTTGATGTCACAACTATACTATATAGACTATAGGTAGAAAGTGCTGTTACAGTCATTCCCCTGCTGCAATGATGGTGCAGAGACTCAGAGAGCATAGAGATATGAAAGACCCAGAAACACTGACCAATCAGAGCACACTGGGTTTTTTCAGAAGGAGGGCTTAAAGAGACAGGTGTTAAAAAGGAGCGTTTCAGATAGAGGGTGAATACAGGTATATTCAGACAGACGGTATGAGAAAAACATGTTTTTTGAACATGTAAACATGAGTAGAAACCCAAAATACAAATAACCTGACAATTAGCATAATATGGGACTTTTAATTTTGCCAGAGCTAGGGATGAGACACTAATCGATTTTTATTGCGAATCAGGATAAAACAATAAGTTGATCGTGGTAAATTTCCATTATCGGGATAATCTTGAATATCCTCGTGAATTGACTGCAGTTTACTACACCGTCCTATCTGTATCTGTGATGCAATGAAAATATGTGTTTCTTAATAAAGGTGGAATGTTCCAAGAAAAAGTCATAATGGTTTGAGAAAAAAGTCAC
>JAOVVB010178964.1:0-11280 GCA_028570985.1 Heterobranchus longifilis | reverse complement strand
AAAAGGGACAGGGCATATTAATAAACATTTACATGTAAATATGCAAGATTTTAGCCATAGGCTAATTTCCATCTTTAGTTCCTTGGCAGGTGGATGTTACACAGTAAACAGAAGTACATAAATTACACAACAGCAACAAAATAGGTAAAAAAACATACAGAGGCTTATTAGTGACATAAGCTGACAAAGACACACATACAACAGTACAAACAGTGGTTATACTAATGTTGTTAGACAAACCAGGATTAAGTGACTGTAGGAGTTAAAGTGCTGAAAGTGTTAAAGTGACCGGCGCTACAGTGCAGGTGTTATTGCAGGTGTTCTGTATGGACATTTCATTCACTTGTAAGTTTAACCACATACAGTACAGTAAACTACAGTAATGCTGGAAAGCATCTAACATTAAAGCATCATTCTCACTACTGTAACATTGCAACTTTTTGAAAGAATTACTTTGTTTTTTAACGCTTCCAGGCCTGTGATCACTGACAGCAGCAGGTGAGTGTGTGACTACAGAGGACATTTACGTACCTAACGAACCCCTGATACTGCAACTTGTTTCCTCCTCTCTTCCCAAAGAAGTAGGCCTGCAGAGTTGTGTTCACACTTTCCCCTTCTTCCACTGGTTTCTGTAAACATCCAAAGAATGTATAACAATATCATGTATGATTATTATCAATACTGAGCAGGCAGACATTACTCTGATGTTGAAATTGACAACATACCTCTGTGCCGTCTTTGGCAACTCTCGTTTTACTTTTCCCAATGATGTTCTTCAGCTTCACAAGAAGAAAAAGAAAAGAAATCCAAAAAATCTTAACATGTAACCGGACGAATTCTCTTCTGCACCAGATTTTATTGAATGTCAAAATGTGAACACACATCCCACTCGTCTGAACCATCATAAGAAATGAACAAAAAGACGAGACATACGCTTCATCTACAGGGTTCGTACAACTTTTTAAGAGTAAAATTCAAACACTTTTCAAGCACTTTCAAGGTACCTAAACCAAAAATCTCCAGACTCCAAAGCCTTTATCATCCCATCTAATTTGTTCCTATAAATGCAACAAATGTAAAAAATTATTATGAATAAACAAAATGTTCAAATTATCCTATGATGGTAAAATTAAATACTTTGTATGAACCCTGCCATCTAAGTCACACACAATAGACATGGGAGCAGATGACAGCCCATGCACCTCTTCTCTTTTATCAACATGAAAATATGACACAAGGTGCACAGCGTGCCAACATGCAGTCTACTAGCCTTAGGCCCGATCTAGACTAAGAACACAGAGGTCTTCTCTCGAGTCTGCTTGGAACAAACACAAAAATGTCAAGTGACTTTAAATAAATGGACTAACGTGAGAGAGGCTGACTCAGGCTGCAGAGATGCAAACACATGACAGATGAGAAACAGACTAGAGGAGCTTACAGTGCAGCTCTCCCTCACCTTCACACGGAGCCACGGTTCATACTTACAGCTGTGGTGGCATCAGAGCTTGAGGCAGCATTAAAAGGTGGCAACATTTTGAAATTTAAATGCACACATAACAGAATCATAATTCTCTCTGTGCAATGTGTCCTCCCATGTTTACAGTTCTTACATATTAAACACTGGGCCTCACGCAGGAAGCGAGATATACGAATGAATGTCCTTTTACTTTTGTTCGTATCCACGATTTGTTATTATGTTGTTAGTACCCATTGATTTCTGGGATTCACCAGTGTTTTCTTATTTTTGCATTTGTCTTAGTAAAGAGAAAACTGTATGAATGGTTGAGAGCACTCTTACCAAAATAAGAAAAAAACATCTTGTTTTCACAGTCCAGTTTGTCGAACACAAGGAAACATATGTTTTACATTTGAAGAACATAAAAAAAAACAAATGAATATCATATAATCAAATTTAGATTATTATATATTATAGATTATTATATGTTTTTACTGGGTTTTTGATTTTCCTGTAACGCCAATATTGATGCTCTGGAAAATTATGTTTACTTTGTTTAAGTTTATTTAACAGTACGATTTCACTGCTGCTGAAGTCTTCTTCTTTTTAGGGCTGTCCCCTCTTAGTCGATTATTCGACTAATCGGTCAATTTGATCTTAGTCAACTAAGATTTCTTTAGTGGATTAGTCATTTTTATGCATTTTCATGCTGAATGACTTACTTCCAAGAAACTTATGAGCACATCTCTGGCAAACACAAGATTTAAAGTGGTGCTTTTGCACAATTCTTTGTGGAGAAAGTCAGTTTTACAGATCTGTTGATTAAATCAACTAATCAAATGGACAAAAACACCGGCACTCACGGATAAGTTGTAGTCTCACGTTTCAGCAATGAGCCATCATCAGCGTCTGATACAAGAAGCTGATGATGGCTCATTGCTGAAATGCATTCGTTTCTTTTGCTCAAAATAAAAGAAGAGACTGCAACTTATCCGTGAGTGCCGGTGTTTTTGTCTGTTTGATCTCTGCCAGTACTGGGTGATACATCATTCAAGACTTTGGAGCTGTACGTGCTGCCACTTTTCTGCAGATTAAATCAACTAATCAATTAGTTGACAAAATTGTATGAGTGTTAGTCGACTAAGAATTTCTTTAATCGAGGACAGCCCTACTTCTTATATCCTTTTTTTTGGTGGCATCTCCAATTCTTGGGCATGTGCCAGAGTATTTGCACACGGCACACCGCCTGCCCTTATATAGTGTTTAGGGGGCGTTACCTATGCTAATAAACAATTATGATCACACAGGATTCATCATTCAGCACATGTGGGTAAGAGCAGATTTGGATTGTATCATTTGGGTGCATCTGGAGCTGCATTCTCTTTTTTTTTTCTTAACAGAAAATTAAGAGAAAATATAGGAGCCATGTAAGAGAATGATGTTGCTGCATGAGGCCCAGTCAGTGTTATGTTCAGTATTACTACAACAATTACTACAATTACTACAATTATTCAAATCGCCACAATAAAAAATCCTTAAATATATAAGAGGTCTTACCGTGAGGAATTCCTTTTTGTCCACATGCTCATTCCCGTCAACATCAAGCATTTTGAAAGCTATATGAAATCCTGTATGCGGCTCTGCAACAGTAATGCACTGTCAGTTAACTGAATATTATAATAAAGCTCACATGAATCAATGCACTTGGTTAGTAGGGCAAAGGAGCATTTGTCAACACAGCCTGGAAAACAGTGTTGAGAAATAAAATCACAAAATCAGGTCAACAGCTGCTCTGCTGAAATGTGCAGGTGTGCAAAGCTTGGACAGAAGCAGTATTCTTACAGAAGAGAAGGAAATGCAAAGTCACATAATCACAGGCAGACTCACTCAGAGTCGGGGAAGACCACGGTTTGGGAATCTACTTACTGGTCAGGATCGTCAGCAGGAACAGATACTCTGTGTAGGATATCAAGCCTGCAGCACACAAAGAAATGTATGCTGCATTATATTTAGGAAATAAGATAGCCAACAAATATATTCACTGACAGATAAAACAATAGTGGGGTGCGCTGGTGGCGCAGTGGTAGAGTGCACCCCCCATATACAGAGGCTAGGGTCCTCGCCGCAGCGGGTTCGACTCCCACCCGTGGCCCTTTGCTGCACGTCGTCCCCTCGCTCTCACCCCTTTCCTGTCTACCTTCGGCTGTATTATCAATAAAGGCCAAAAAGCCAAAGAAAATAATCTTTAAAAAAAATCAATACTCTGCAAACATACAGATGTGAATTTTCCCAGTTGTGGTCACAAAGCAGGGCTCATACAGCTTTTTAAGAGTAAAATTCAAGCACTTTCAAGGTACCTAAAACAAAAATATCCAGACTCTCGAAGCCTTTATTATCACATCTACTGTAAACATCTACTGCAACATTTCAGTACTAGACCTTCATCAGGCAACTGGTCTCAGTCTAGTACAGAAATGTTGCAAATATGAAACACCAGATTATGTTGAAAATCAAGCATATATTCAAATTCAAGCATATCCCTAACCTTGAAAACATAACAGTTAAAATTCAGCATTTTCCAAAGGTCAAATTAAACCTGAATGGGAAACAAGATCCATCCCAGAGACAGTCATTCTGATGTCAAGTGTGAACTGCAGTCAGTAACAACTGAATCTAGACACCATCTGAGCACATCTGGATACAGCATATTAAATCTCAAAGTCCAAAGACTTACCGTTGTCTCCTAAGGTTCTGAACAGCTCATTACCAGCCTGAACTTTAGAGGCAGCCGCCAACATTTTCTCCACTTCCTGCACAGACACCAATAAGAAACAGAAAACAGCACAAACTGATAACTGCACTCTACATGTGCAGTTTTAAACTAACTTCTTGTAAGCTTACTTGTGCTGTTAAAATCCTCTTCTGCAGCTTTCCTACATGAGAAGAGAGAAGATTTGTTAATAAGACAACAAAAAAACATAATAAATAAAAGCATAAGGCTGGCAGCAGTATATAATTTGTTTTTCATGCATCTTGATTTTATACATCTGAATGTCTGCAGGTTTTTTTTTTTGTAACTAGGAGAGGGTTGATGTAGGTCATGTGTTCCAAGCTTTGCACCTGAGACATGTTTCTTTTCTGCAAGTTGGACAGTGTGCGGGAGTCTCTTTGAAACCGCTGACCTGTTCGTCCCACCTGTGTCATGAAATAGATGTGCGAAGTTTTCTTCAGTATAGAATAGTTTGTAAAAAAAAAAAAAAAAAAAGAGTCAGAATAGTATGTCGAAAAAAAGTCATAGTAAGATATGCCCATCTAACAATCAGTTACATTTATATCAACCCACAAAAAGCAACTAAAATAATAAAAATTAAATTATATTTTAAAAAAAAATTAAAAAAGATTATTACTGAGTTCTTCCAGACATTTAAACGAAAAACAATCTTTCTTTTTAATAAAAAAGAATATAAATAGACCTCCTGTTGTTCACTATAAAGTGCCACATTATCATGTTTAAGTGCAAATATTTGTATTAGTTAAAGAGCCCTTGATGACCTTGCACCGTGCCAATTTCAAAATAAAGATGATGGTATGTATTGATGTTTTAACTTTGCATCGACGATATTGGATTGTCGATTATTTAATCGATACACCCCTACTCATGACCTGTACGGAAGCATCTGCATTCCTTATGTTTTCCACTTGTTTATTCAGGTTTTTCCTTTAATTTGTCACCCATCTATAGAATCACCTAGGAGGACAGGCTAGACTGTGATTGGATACTGTCAGTATATGTAGACAATATGCAGCTTACGGTCAACATTCTCCAGCATCACAGAGAACAGGAAGTCTCTCGGGGTCATGTAGGGCTCCTGTTCATAGACCACTGAGGCAAACTGGTTGAAACGAATCTTTCTGGCAGACAGCCGTGGAGCTGCAGTTTCCTGAAACAGCAGAAATATCACTGTAAACTACTGAAATGTGTGTTGGCATGATAAAAAAAACAGGTTGGAAATTAGCACCAGCCACATGCTGGTAAAATATGAAAGTTTTCAGACACATAATAATGATTTACTATTGAGTGGCTGGTGAATTTGAACGTTTATCTGTCAGTCTGGTAGATATGGAGGACGAAAACCTGCCAAAATAAATAAATAAATAGATGACTCAATAGATAAACTATTATGCCATTAAATGTACCAAAAGTAATATTAAAAATAAATGTATGCATTAATTCATTGATAAAATGTGACATAAAGTGATATTTCTATTTCCATCTTTATTTATTTACCTGTGTATTAATCCCCCTACTTATTTATTCCCTATTTAATTGTTGCTTTTATTTATATTTATACTTTTATTAATAAATAAATGAATTTCCATATTCTTTTATTCAAAATTATTTTAAAGTGTATTTTTACATGTATTTATTTATTTATTTTCTGTATCATTTTCCCTTTGCATTGTTCCCCCTTTTTATTCCCCCAAACTTATTTATTTATGTATTTTCTTTATACATTTCTTTATGCATTTCCTCATAAATAGGGGGAAGAATGCAAAGGGAAAAATAATACAGAAAATACAATAAATAAATAAATAAATACATTAAAAATATATATAAGGGACAATTAAATGTTATTTTATGTACATTAATGGCATATTCATCTATTTATTTATTTATCGAGTCATTTATTTTTTATTTTGGCAGGTTGCTAGATGTTCACATTTTTCAAAGTTAATTTCCCACCTCAGTGTGTGTGGTGTGTCGATGAGTGATAGCTGGGGGGGCGTTAGTAGCAGCTGATACAAACTTTCGGCTGAGTATTTACGCCCTTTCTGTAAATACTATGTTTGTCGCTGTTACTTATGTTTAGCAGCACATTAACTTCATATTTAAACAGACGAAAGATACAGTGGTTACATGTGTCCGTTTGCGGTCACTTTCGACGACAGAAACTTTTATCAGGCGTGTACTCACTTTTGGTCCCGCAGCATGAACGGCGAAGGGCAGAGTCCTGTTGTTTGCATGATACTGGTAATAACAGATGACCCCGGTTCCGATTACAGACCCCAAAATACCAGGTCCGACAGCACGGCGCAGTGCTAAACTTTTCAGAGACCGAGGACTCCTCAAAACATTTCTCAAGACGGCGGCGACCCTTCTCCAGCTGGCCATTTTCAGGAAGATAGCTCGCTAGCTGCTTCAAGGCTTCCGTAGCTGCGCAGTGTGGGCAGAGCAGAGCCACGCCCCCGGTCACGTGACGCCCCCAGCAAAAATACAAAGAGTATCTTGTTACAAGTCACAAATACTTGTCCATCAAATGCATCAAAATAAAATGCTAGTATGAGAAAAATGCATTTAAATAAAATACAAATCATTTGTAATTTGAAAATACAAAAATACAGTCTATACAAACTAATATTACTACATTTTTGGCATTTAGTCGTCTCAATATGGGTCTGACCATGAATGTATGAATAACATGTTAATGTGTTAAGTCATGGTGACGTAGTATAAAGTGTGAGAAAGTCTGCGTTGGTTGACTACCAACCAAGTAGTTTTGTTGCCTAAAGTCAAGTTTTTTTTAATTCACAAAATTAACCATGTGTATAAAACTGGGACTGTGACGTCAAGGGGTCCAGGATCTGCTGTCTCACCCAAGGACAGGCAACACTGTGGACGATCCCAACACTTTAGTCATGAAGTGCCGGGAGGAGCTCATCTGGCTCATCTGGCTTAGTCATTCTGAGTCAACAATTATTTCCAGTTATTTACATTTAATGCCATGCCAGAGGAGCTGTTCTCCAGCTACCCTATAACAAAAAATAATTTAATGAATGAGACAGTTAAAATAGGATGATTTGGTGAAGGTGTATTTGAAAATATAAGTTTGAAAGGTCCCAAGTTGTAAAAAGTGAGATTTCCATGTCTTTTTTGATTGAAAGCAGGTCTAGGTGCTACACAAATACTGTGAAAGTATCAAAATGCTCAATCCACAAAGAAATGTACACAACACTTATCCAGAAACTGTGCCTTTAAACGAGCTGTCAAGACTTCTGCACGGTTGTGATGTCACATCTATACTATATAGAGGTAGAAAGTTCTGACACAGTGCCATTACAGCCATTCCCCAGCTGCAACGAGAGAAATAAAATATATTTTTTTATTAAAAAGTCAAAAATGTTTTGAGAAAAAAAGTAATTAGGTTTACAGAAAAAAATCAGTTTCATGAGAATAAGGCTGTAATGTTTTGAGAAAAAAGTCATAATGTTTCAAAAAAGAAAGTCACAATTTCATGAGAACAAGTCGTAATGTTTACAGAAAAAGTCACAATTTTATGAGAAAAAAAGTCAGAATGTTTCAAGAAAAAAAATCAGAATTTTATAAGAAAAAAGTCAGAATATTTTGAGAAAAAACAAAGCTAAATGTAAGTGATTCCAGTGTGTTTTGGTGCCGTTTTAAGAATTTTAAGCATATTTCGTTGACTATCGGGATAATATCATGAATCGCAATTAATTTAGCCAGGATAATCGTGACATGAAATTTTCATATCGTCCCATCATGTGTGTGTGTGTGTGTGTGTGGGGGTGTGTGTGTGCGTGTGTGTGTGTGTGTGTGTGTGTGTATGTCTGTAAGCAGCATGTGTGTCCACATCAATTGCACGTCAAGTTTTGCATCAGCAGGTTTGGAGGTTTTATTTAATGTCATAGCAGCAAGTTGTAATGTAAAGTAACAACGACATACACACTTGTAAGACCATCAATGAAGGAAACAAAGTTTGCACAATATTTTTTTTTTTCTACAGTCACGGTTTATGCTGCCTATTTAATTTCGACTGTTACTGTTATAACATAGTGGAAAAAAATCCCCCCCGTGGGTTTCATAAAAGTGATGGGAAGCAAACAGTTAAAACGCACATGGTGATGCGGGCTAAATATCTGCCATGAGCAATGAATCAGAACAATTACAGCCACACGAAAATACTATAGCTCCTATTTCAATGATAAAAATATGTATTGCAATGACAGGCTCACTGTCGTTATTCATTAACCAATTGTTTTCTCTTCTGTTTCAGCAAACTGCATGACATGGCACTTATGTAAAAACAAACAGTGACTGACAAATGAAAAAATAACATTCACACCAGAACATAGCTTATCTATTCTCCTTCAGTAATACAGAGAGATACAGCAAACTGTCACTACAATCCTCAAGTCAGTGAATTCAAATACTGCTGCATCCCAGATATACTTTTGGTGTTTTTATAGAAAGGAAGACTGTTAAGAAGTCCTTTTTTATTTTATTTTTTTACACATTTGAGGTGCAGTTTGAGAGGATGAAAATGTAAAAGTACATTTGAAGAAAGTCTCAGCTGCTGCACACTAGGGTTGCAACGGTATGAGATTTTCACCATACGATAACCGCCACGGATTCACGGTGTTATACAATATTATTATTATTATTATTATTATTGTTATTAGTTAGAAGGATTAGTTGTTTTTTGGTTGAACAAACACTTTGTTATAATTGAAACTTGAAACCATGTTTTTAATGGTATTTGTAAAAAGTGTCCCTTTGGAAAAGAAATAATTTTTTTTTTTTCAATACCGTAGATACGCAAATGCACAACAATAACACAATAACTGTCAATTTTCATGACGGTACACCATGAAACCGGTATATATCGCTGCAACCCTACTGCACACTGCATGTGCATTTCCTCTTTTGTCTTTAATGTGAGTACAATGTGTCAAAATGGCTACATTTTACTGACATTAATGTACTTGTATATGTAAAAAACAAGAACAAAAAACTAACATACATGACAAACAATAAGTGGAATAATGCCTGTTCATCTCTCAGCATACTTGTACTTCAGTTTAGTCTCCAATAATTCGATTATCCAGAGCAGCATGTACAGAACTGCCCAGGCTAGTTGATTTTTTTCATGTCCGTAATATATAAATTTAGCACACCTCTCAGACACACGGACTACTCAGTCAGCTATGAGTTGTTATTGGGGCTGCGGGGCAACTCCTGAATCTGATATGAATAAATATAGGTTTATAAAAAATACAACAAGCATACCTACAGTATGTCCTGCTGCTCTTCCCTGGTAAAAGGTGTTTCATACAACTAGATACTGGTGTACTTATATACACTATGATATTTAATAGTGGCTCCTAATTTGCATATTTTTCATTTAAATGTAATAAACATTAATATATTTGAGTGATGATTGTTTTTTTAATTTGTGGATTAATACAAATGTTTTAATTTTACCCATTTCAGTTCAGAGTATTGTTTTATTAGAGCACAGGATTTATTGGTATACATACAAAGATAGGTATATACAATTCATGACTTGAACCATGACAGTTTTACATTTAACTTGCCTTTGATGGAGAGATTCCAATCAGTTTAAATGAAAGACACCGGGTACAGAGAGGCTTAACTCTCAGTGAACTGCTTCAGGGTTTTACAATTTCGGGCACCACAAACTCTGGTGGTGATTGAACATTTCACAGCTGAAATCAATACATTCTGTGGAAAATAAATTGCAGTAATACAGTACAAACAGCAGAGGGGCCATTTGGCTTCTTAATTCATGTTACAGATCAAGGAGTAGTCACTTCTTCTCTGGTATATCCCCCCCCCCCCCCCTTCCCCCCCCAAAAAAGAAAACACATCTCTTTCTTCTCATGCTTACTGTGGTTAGAAGACAACCCTACTTTGTCAAACTTACCTCTGGATTTTCAGAAGTGGATCATGATAGTAAAATACATTTTTCTCCCCACTCACATTAAATTATTGCAATTCCAATACTGCCCAACTTATTTCAAGAACATAAAAAATAAAGGCAAGTTTAACAGGTGCACTAATAGACTTCTTTTTCATGCAATGTTCTGATTTCTGTCATGTATACAAAGGCATTGTGTCACATAGGCTTAGTATTACTTTGAGCATTGCCACTTTGAACACACCTTAGATTAGAATTTGATGGAAAGCTCTTTTCTTGACATGGATCGTTGTGGACAAACAATAATAATAATAATAATAATAATAATAATAAAAACTGAAAAGAAACCATAGAACTGTGTATTCATTGACACCAATGAAGTCAGGTGGGTAACACCAGCATTCCATTATATTAACATGATTCAAAGCTAGCCATGTGATGGGATTAAATGTCATTATGATTAGTATACAGATGTGTCAAGTGTCTAAGGTGCACAACTGCCTGGAGTAAGCTTACGTGGATGTGACAAATCATAGAGTTCACATTTGCAATTATTTCTTGTTTCCTTTTCCCCCTTTTTTTTCTCTCTTTAACAGAGAGAAGAAATAAAAAAGTATATTGCTTCAAAAAACTTTTTTTCTTTTTTTTTTTTTTTTGATATTGTGAAACATTTCATTCACCACTTCTCGGGTTTGTCTAGCTAGACAGAGCATTACATTATCAGTCAAAGATACATACAGAAAGATGCTGTGAATCCAAGAGATTAAACGATCAACGATGGGACGTGACAGTGACTAATTCCTGGGACCACTTGTTGGAGTCTGTCTGTCTGTCTGTCTGGGCCGACCTCCTATCTACCAGCAGGTGGCACAATGCAAGCACTGATGTATTGCCTGGGTGAAGGGGAGGGGCTGAGAGATTAGTCTGTCACAGTAACAATAGTCAGTCCAAGGACCGTGGCCTCAGTGTGTTCCCGCTCTGTGACTGAGGATCTGCAAACCTAGCTGCACATGCTCTCCATCCATCCCTCCCACCCACCGCCTCCTACACCTTTAGTCAGTGAGTAATGTTAAAACACAAAGGGGG
>JAOVVB010178955.1:0-11280 GCA_028570985.1 Heterobranchus longifilis | reverse complement strand
CAGCTGCTCTGGCACATGCAGGGAGCCTCCATGACACACAAGCAGACAGCACATGGCTGTGCAGGGAACATCCCAAAACACACTCAATCAACAAAAAATACTCTTATACCTATTTTTATAGTGTTTCTGGTCTACCATAGTGCTTCCAATGAAAGTCGCTAAGAAATATGAATGACCGAAAAGTACACAGATTACATTTTACATCATTTCCAGAGTGGGCAGTGGTGGAATGTGCCTAAGTGCATTTACTAAGTACGGTCACTTTGCAGATTCAGATTATTAATACAAAATATGAATCAACTAATAAATGATGTGTTATTATGGATTAAAGTACAGTAAAGTACAGTAGTGGCAACAGCTGCAACATTAGTGATGTACACATTATTCTGAAATGGGCCATGCTGCATAATGAGTACTTCTGGTACTTTTAAGTATATTTTGACGCTATTTATGTTTATTTGTAAGTAAATGTGTACACTGATATTGCTACTTTTACTGAAGTAAAAGCTCAGAGTATTGAGAGTGGGTATCAGTATGATAATTAAATTGACATACTGAAGTATTCATGTCTTGCTTTTACTGACAGTAACCATCACATGCCATTTACATTCATTTAAGCATGTAAATAAATTGTTTTAGGATTGGTAGACTGGTAGAATTCTAGTGGGTCTGTGGTGGATGATTGGATCTTCAGTGGTGGTCATTTACATGTGGAATTATGTGTGTTTTTTTTTTTTAATCTGACTGTTGCAAGCAGTATCCCAACCCATGAATATAAGAGTACAGCAGCCAGCTGTGTAGCCGCTTAAATCTCGATCATTCAGCTCATGGGAATAACTGTACAGAAAGTCTGCCCATTTAAATTACTTTTCTCACACGGTAATTATTTTTATACATGACTGAACATCTCTGCAGACCTGTCTTGCTCATTATCAGTTTTTTCACACTTAGGAAGTGATACATTTGACTTCATCTGAGATCGAAAGTTCATTCTCCACTGATCTTCCTCAGCAGATGAGTTATTATTTCTAAAGTTACATAGTCTCACTCGTTGGCTTAAAAGTTGAGTGAAAGTTCATTCTTGATCTTAGAATCAGCAGTTGGCAACAATCTCACCACAAATCTACTGAGTAACTGCGCTAACATCGACAACTTTCAATCTCAACTTTTAAGCCAAGAAGTCCTTAAAGTGCTCAGAAAAAATAGAAATTTGAACTTCGGCAATTCCAACTGGCCAACCTCCATCTGTCGAGGGAATTTATGTGATATGATCAAAAGCTACTCAGTCGACCTTGTGGTGCAATTGTTTTGCCAACCAACTTGAGTTCATATTTTGCAAAGACCAAAGATTTCACTGTCTGACAAAATGTAGATATATACTGGAATTCCAGACACTGTATTAAGTCCATCAAGCGCTGAATCCCACATAGTATTTCCTAACTGAAAGCTCAAAACCAGGAGACGCTTAGCTTAGCTTAGCAGAAATACTCGGACGGAAACAGCTAGCCTGGTTCTGTCCAAAGGTAAGAAAATCTACCAGCACCTCTAAAGTTCACTAAGGAACACAAGTCTTTTTGGATGCTTTTTCCACCCGTTGGCATCACTTTTTAACGCTATCTCACGTCACACGTCATTAAAGTCATGACTAACATTGTAAAACGGGACTACTTTCGTAGGTTTAGGCAACAATAACACTTCCTTAGGTTTAGGCAACAAAACGACTTGGTATGGTCAGTAAAAAACCACTGGACTTGCATTAAAATCCCTACATAGTCAGCTGTAAACAGTGTAACAACACATACCGCATGCAGTAACGTGACGTAGGGCGTGGCATGGGACGTCACTTTGGACGTCACGACTAACGCATGGAGTTTAAAAATAACATATTTTTTTATTTTCAAACGGGACGCGAACCCTGGTCTCCTGGGTGAAAGTCCTTTGTGTTATACGATAATAGCGATTGCAGTGCGTCTCATACAGAAGCTAAAGGGGTGCCCTATGTGTCCGTTTCAGTGATCGCCACTGACCAAGCTGCCGTTTTTCACGAGTTGGAAGTGAGAACGGGTTGGATCACAAGGCGTCTTGGTGGTCGTTTACACTTGTATAGTGCTGTCCACGTGTGAGCCAATCGCCCAAGACGCATTTTAAAACCAAGTGTAAAGAGGGTCAACAGGACATTGATGTTTGTCAGGAGATACAGCTCTCTCCAGTTAAGAGTACAAGTCCTGCATGCTGCTGTCATTCTACAGGCTGTGAAGGCTAAATTTATCTGTTTGTCTACCAAGTAGCTTGTTCATAATTGGCTAATAGAGCGGTGTGAATGAAGCATATTGCCGAGAGTCAAACACACTCCTAGCAGCTTGACGTCACTGCTTAATTGAAGAATCTGCAATCGGGATCGTGTGTGTGTGTGTGTGTGTGTGTGTGTGTGTGTGTAGAGGTGCGAATACATTGTCACACTATCTGGTTGCTCATATGCAAAGACGAAGGCTGTGACAGCTTTGGCAGTATGTGTGAGAAAACGTGTCTATGTGTATGTTTCTGCCCCTGAGTAATGACTAAATATATTAACCACGCTGCAAGTTGCTTACGCACGTTTTGTATATTTGGATGACCATCTGGTTAAGAGTGTGTGTGTATGCACACGTGTGAGGGGGCAGTGAATCATCGTCTTATAGTATGCTGGTCATGACGGAGACGGTGTGTGCTTGAGCAAGGTGTGACTGTGTGCACTCACGATTTTTTATTCATGGTGAGTCAATCACACTGTGCACAAGCTGATACTGCTCAAAGAGATGAATGCACTGCAGTCTAGTGACTCTTACACCCTCAGCTTGTTCATTAGAGACCACGGTAAAGTGCAAAGATGCAGCTGATGATGGGAGTTAGGGTGGGTGGGGATAAGGAGGATAAATCAATGGAAGAAGAGCATCCTTTTCATCTTCAAACAGCGAGATCGAGTGAGATAAAGTGAGGAGCCAGAGTGAAAAAGAGAGAGAGAGACGCATGGAGATGTGCAGCGTTTATCACAACAGAATAACATCAGCAGACAATGATCAATCAAACTAAACGAGAATGTCAACTTTATGATTCTTACATAGAAATGCCGTTAGTCATGAGTAATGAAAGCAGATTTTATAAGATAATGATCTCACAGCCACGAGCTCACACAAATAGACCCAACTGAGAACACTTCAAAAGCCACAGCGTTGTTTTGTACCAAACAAAGATCAAAGTCGGCTATTTGTTTTAATTTTATGAAGTTAATTTGTTTATATCTGACTGCATAAGAGTCTGATATTTTCTACCAGTGAGTGCAGCCAGGCCAGCAGCCCTTTTCACACATGCACTGCAAGGCTGAAATTATCTCGGCATTACCCGGAGGAGCTGTATGTGAGAACGCAAGTGTCTGAATGATTCAGACCGGACATTAAACAGGCTTTACCCTGCCAGCTATAGTACAAAGTCTGTGTGATGTTCGATTGAGCCCATGTGTTAATAGTCAGGAGAATTCACAGCGAGCGAGAGGACGTTTCTGTCATGCAGCTGCCGCAAAACTGGAAGAAAATAAACATCCGAGGGCGAAGGAGAAGGGTCATTTACATGAAGAGGGCAACGAAAATGTCTAGAGACAGTGAGATTTGGGAACTTCTGTTGGTAAGGGCCGATACCGAAATTGGCAGACAAATTCAAGGAATGGCAAGAGACTTGATTGTTTATGACCAAATTACGAACCGGCTCCATGACCGTGGTGTAATCCATGTCATGTCCTGCCTCCTGCACGCTCTCAGGCATCACCCCTCGCCTAAACCGAGTATCTCCAGTAGGTGAGACTGCGTCTAACACGGATAATGTTGTGTGTCACGTGTGAAAGGTTCAAATGAGAAAACAGCTCAAGAGTGAAGCTGGGTATTTTACTGTCCTTGTTGGTGTTGATTAAAGATTTATCTGAAGAGAAACTGATATTACCTGCAGTACAGAGTGACTTCACTACTTAATATTAATTCATCTGCCTTATTAGGCCTTATATATATATATATCTAATAAAGCTGGCATCTAATATTTATATAACTAATACTTCATTAACATATCCATATATACGCTGGAATAACATTACACCCAACAAGCAGCATGTTTACTCTGACTACTACGCCGAACTTTCATACAGCTCATGTCAACAAGGTAAGAAAATCCTCTCGCAGAGCTGTAAAACTTGAGCCTGAGATAAATAATTCATCACATCACTGTTGTCATCGTGTGGTAATGCAGATGAGAACAAGGACATGCTTTTCATGTCGGCGTGTTCAAGTATTGATTTTCTGACAGCATACTATAGATCTTGGCGGGTGATTTTCACTCCTTGGATGTCAGATCTGATCACAGGTCCTTGAATGCACCAGCAGGGAATAGTTTTCAAACAGAATCCTACTTTCAACTTCATTTCCACTTCACAAAAACTTAAGTCAACAGAATGATCAACCCAAGTACAGTGCAAGCTGCCAACATCATTCCAAGGTCTCCGTTCTGATTTCATATTGATGCTTTAAAATAAATAATACTATGATAATAAATTAATGAACTAATAGACTGGTTCCGGTGGCTATTTTCAACCCGTTCTCACTCCCAACTCGTCAAATACAGCAGCTCGGTCAGTGGCCCTCAGCGTCTGATACCAATGGAGAAGGAACCCTTTCAGCGTCTGTATGAGACACCGGGCTCTC
Source organism: Heterobranchus longifilis (assembly GCA_028570985.1). Taxonomy (NCBI): domain Eukaryota; kingdom Metazoa; phylum Chordata; class Actinopteri; order Siluriformes; family Clariidae; genus Heterobranchus; species Heterobranchus longifilis. The sequence goes on along the minus strand of JAOVVB010178955.1, from coordinate 6,559 downwards.
AGAGCAACTGCTCGACCACGGCGCTGTGAGATGATATAGTACGAAAAGCGACAATGTCCATGCAGGGAGTGGTAAAGAGCAGAAACCAGGACTTGTATCCAGAAGACCGCTGTTCGTGTCCCATGTGAAACCAAAGTCAATGTTTTTTTAAGTTATCTAGACCACGTAAGTTGACTTTCTTATGCAACGACCCTTATAGCTGTGTTTCCACCAAACACTTTCGGTAGTACCTTTGGTAACTCATATAAACCATACCTATCAGTACCTAAACCCTAGATCTGTTTAGTGTTTCCACCGCAGACATACTCTTGAATGTAGGTTAAAATGTAGGCGGTGTTACCAATCAACAGACTGCAGTGTTTCTAGCTCCGCCTTTTAGTACCGGATCCATATACTAGGTACCTCAACGGAGAGGTGACAAAAAATGGAGTGGTTTTATCGGTACCATCCACAACTTCTGACAATGGAAACAACGTTCGTAACTAACGCCTCGAGCGTAAGTTACGTAACAAGCGTAGTTGTTTTAACCTAGACCCTGATCTTCCTAAACCTAACCAAGTAGTTTAGTTTGAATTTAAACGGGACTACCCTGCACGTTAAAAAATGACAGCAAAATAATACAGAGAGCGTTAAAAAGTGACGCCAAGGGGTCTTGCCCAAACTGTCGTATTGATGAGTTGGGAGCCAGAATGTGTTGCTATTTTTGCAGGGTTGTTCTCCTGCGTTTGTGTGTGTGAGGCAATGTTGGGGTTAAACTAACCCTCCAGTATCATTCTCACACTGACCTGCTCTGTCCTCCAGCCAGGTGCTAACGCTAAACCTGTAAGCCTCCCTGAGTCACCCTGCCACAGACAGTTTCTCCCTGAGGCCCTGCAAGGTGAAAGCGGTCTGAACTCGGACCCCTTCGCCTGTCCTAATCTCTCTTATCTTTATCCAGTCATCCCTCTCTCTCCTCTATGACCATCTATGTTATTGTATTCCAGTCAGGTCGATTACACCATGTCAACCCTGACCTTAACATATGTGGACTGTGAGGATCAAGAGGAGAATAAGCAGCTGAGAACCAGAGACCGGATGGGGGTTGGAAGTGTATATGAGGTGTAAGCAGAAAGAAATGAGAGCACAAACTGCATAATTATGTACAGTTGCTCTCACTTTCTCCCCCAGCTACAACCCTGCATCTCCAACAGTCTCTATGGAGGCTGGTTGTAGTACTCCACTCATGAAAGTCTGCAGCAGCAACTTCCTGGGGTTCATTTCCACAATGTTGGTATATCTGTAGCTGCACAGCTAGAGTAGATCAATCCCACCATCTGTACTGACGTGAACTCTAATGCACACTCGAGGAGCATCTTCAATACTTTGACATTATGAGTATTTCGCCAGATGATCTCCATAAATTGAGGTTTTATCAGTAGGTGGATGCTGTATATTCATCCTGGGCTCTCAAAATGGCATGTCAATTTGTCATTTTGCGTGGTATGCTTTTTTTTGCATTTCACATAACATTTTATGCCATTATTTCACACAGGGCATTCATAAGACTAAGAAAGTCTGTTAAAGGAGGGAGGGAGGGATGGTGGATGGGTCCAATAAACACAGGACTTTCTTGCACTTGTCTTGGTCTTGTGCCTCATTGTAGCCTACTCTGAATTGTCTTGGTTTTGAGGTCGGCTATTGAGAACTGGTCAAGTTGTTCCTGGCTGCTGATTCAGGATCAGTTGTACAGAACGTTGTCTAAATTCATTGATGAGTTTGATGTTAGAAGCTAGATCAATCCTGGACCTGGTCTTGGACTTGAGTTGGACTCGATTAAGTTGGTCTTGACTACAGCCCTGGTGTTCCATATGCAATTTTAACTTTGATTTTAGTTACATGTAGCCCCTAACCTGAGCACAATTTTTCTGTCATTATGTGGTAGACAATAAAGATTTTTGAATCTTGAATCTATTTACATTGATTACGTAACTTACGTATGTAAGTTAATTTACATAAACCCAAACCACAATGTTTTTCCTTAACTTAACCACCTAGTTTTTTTTGCCTAAACATACATTTTGTTTGAATTCACAACGTTAACCACTCCATTAAAACTGTGGCCGTAGTGAAGCGTCATAGTCGAGGGTTCCTGAAGCGTCCGTATGCGATGAGTTGGGAATGAGAACGGGGCATAAAATAACACGCATAAAGCTCAAAATCGTTACATGATGTGAAAAGTGGCGTACTATTTATACGTTTTCCCATGAGATCACACTGGTATATTTGTTCTAAAAGTCTGAGGCGAAGCATGATTTACACTCATCTAACTCCCATTCAGATGCTTCATAATCTCCCGATGGAACATGTGAGGTCATTTTAATAACCAACATCTTATGGCAGCGCGGGGAAGGCGCTGACAGCATCCCGGGGGTCATTACATATGGATGGAAGAAGTGTGAAAGCAGAGACCTGGAGGGCCGGAGTGAATAGATGTTGCAGGTCTCGCTTGGCCTTCTGTAAGTGTCTCTTTTTAACAATCTCTCAGGGGAATCTGCCGCAAGCAAGGCAATATCACAGCCTCTTTCTCACTTTCTTCTTCTTCTCTGCAATATAGCACACATTTGCCAGATAAGCCTCATTCTGCACAAACAAAATCATCCATCATCTCTGTTGGGGTTGTGAGCGCTCCACAGGGATTCGCTAAATAAAAGCACGATGATCTAAAGGTCATGTGACGACAGAGCTCTAACCTGTCAACAAACACAGGCACGCTGAGCCGCGTGTACACACCGCTCACTATTGGTTTTGGCTTGGTGTATGCATTGCGCTGTGCTGAAAGCGTGCATGTGGCATACACACACACACATACACGCACACGCATGCTTTCCTAAACGGATGAGCTGACGGCTCCTGAGTGACAACACTCATTTGACTCAGGGGAGCCGTGCTGAGGAGCCATGCTGAGCGAGCTGGCCTGTGTCAAGGATGAGGTGTAGAGCTCCTGCAGAAACACATACACACACTCTTGATCACCTCCTGTAAAGTGCACATGTGCAACGGCATGCTGGGATTGGAGCAAACCTCCAACCATCTCTTCTTCACAGATTCTACCTAGTGCTCCAAATTAACTACAGCTGCAAGGACTGTATTTAAACTGCATATCACTGAACAACAGCTTCTGACACCCCTTTTCCGACAGTGGATTTAGAGAGGGGTGGTTTCCAACAATCACGGCCACTTTATGCAGCGGCTGGCCAGGTGTGAAGTGCAGCACCCCACAGACTCCTCTTTCTACAATGTAGCAGGCTGAGACTGAAAATGTGTACAAAAGATTTGGAATTATTTGAAAGAAATTGGCTTTTCTCCCCAATTTCAAATGTGGCCACTAGAAACAATTCAGTTCAATTTGTATTTTGTGTATTTTATATGTATTGTTTATACTGTTTTTTTGCCATATTGTAGTGTGTTTTTTTTAACTATTGTACTTATTGTATTAGTTTTTATAGGTTGCCCAACAACATCAGGCAAAAGGGATGAAAACTAGCCTTAGCTAACTTGGGCTACATTTACATCTGTTCGAATGTTGATTAATGTACCTGTCCCGTTTTTTCCAAATAAATGAATAAAACACTTTTGCTTTTAGACATGGTCAGACAAAATGTAGTTCAACCTTCAGCCTCAATTTAAGTGCACACAGGCCGTTATAGTACAATGTTGGCCTTCCAGATTTTATTCTGGAAAATACCGGTGAAAGAGAAAAGGATGCATCATATTCAGTATTGTTTTTGAATGGAGAAGAGTACAGTGTTGCATTATGGGTTGTTAAGCTAAGCTAACAAGTTTCTTCATGTATGTTTTTCTGCCACAGAGGAAATAAATTCCTGGAGGAGTGAAAACAACTGAAAATCATCTCCCGACATCGTTACAGCAGAAACAGACAAGGGACAAAATTATCTGTCAAGCAGCCAAAATCATCGGTGTTTCATTCTGTCTAGTTCAATGAGTGTAGCTGCCAGGATGTCTTGACTCTTACGTCCTCGTTCTGTGTTACTCTGAGTTACTGCACTGCTGTAGCAGGCACGGTGAACACTGAGCAGTATCATACGTTCACGGCAGAGAGTGGGGGGGTTGGGAAAAGTCGGGGATTCACGAGCACTAGTGCTTTTGAACGGTTCGACAGGCTGATCTGATACATATATAGAGTAGTTCAAAAAGATTTGGTCGTTCATTTTTGCCTATCACTACTCCGCATTTAGTCCTATCAGGAGCGTACATTACATACATGTTTTTGGTGGTGGGAGGAAACCGGAGCACCTAGAGCAAAGCCACGTGAACACAATGCAAACTCCAAAGGCCCTGCACCAACCAGGGGAAGGACCTTCTTGCTGTGAACAGTGCTAGCCACCATACCACCCCAGTTACTGTGGGACAACTTTCCTAACAGGACTACTTTTTTTTTTTAAATTTTTTTTTAACAAATGCCGGTTTTGGGGAAAAAAAGGGGGGGCATCATGTAAGTCATCTTCTATCCAGGCTAATATGGTATTTAAAGAGGCATGGGGAGTGACCCAGTTTATGGTTCTCACTGGGTGTGAAAAGCAACCTTAACTTTTATCTTTCCTCGAGGTGTTTAACCCACAGCTCTCTTGTCGAAAAAGGTATTGCCAGAATAAATATTTGGTCTGCTAATTACTAGTGTGGTTTGCTTTAATGGGCAAAAAAAGTCAATGGGGTACTTACAGCTTTAATCACTCACTTAACATTCCAGTCCATGAGTCCATTTGCAATACAAATGGACAGGCCTAAAGACGGTTTCATTTAGTGCCCTGTCTTCAATCAAGCTCCACTTCCTATTCCATTATTGGAGATCAATATCAGGGTGGTGTGGGAGGATGCACCTGCATGTTTAGCAGTCCCACTCCCACCAATGGCAGCTCACACATGAGACTGCAGCCTATGGGAGCAGCACCACAGACACAGCATGAGTGATGTGTTGACAGTAGTTAGGTAGAGAGTGCTTCATCGCGGTTTCTCCTCAGAGGCTGTGTGTACCAACGGGCGCTGGGGTCCCACAGTCCATCAGATGGTCCAGGTCACATTTACACCTGCCCCACTGCCCGTAATGGCAGGAATTAATCACAGGTAGCAGGTGAATACACAAACTCACACTCACAGACAGGACCGAAACCCGTCCAAGCACATGTGATATGCCCACAAAGTACACAGAAGCTCACGTTTTACACACAGTCTGAGTATTTATGCGCACACACACAAACCCCGACCGTAGAAGGGAATCTCTAGAGTCGTTTGTAATCTTACACAAACAGCAAGTGTTATATTCCCCCTAATGTGTGTGTGACTCATGTATGACGAATCCCTCGGGCCTGCAGGCTGTGGGCACGGTGGGCTCATGAGAACACACGCTGGCATCGCCTCAGGGACAGCAACCTGTCCAATGCTTTCTCCGGCAGGATGGCACCTGCGCCGACCAATGAGATCCCTGAAACCCCAGTGGAGGGACCAATAGGTTTTAGGATTGAGGGAGTATTAGCGTGCGTTTATAAAAATTCATGTCAGCAGTGATGTCCCAGATTAGATGGTTTTGAGCTGTAGAAAAGCCAGATGCAGGGAAGGCACTTTACTGTGGGAACGTACAGGCTGTCACACAGAAAATAAAGCTAAAAATGGTCGTCTGGCTCTTTTCATATTATCAGTAATAGCACTAAGTGATTAGGAGTGCTTCCGATTAACAACATTTAAGAGATAAATAAATACCAGGACTGACATCCTCCCTTTGTTTATCCCTTTTCCTGAACTGGACAAGTTGGTGAAATATCATATGCATGTCCAAGCAGCAATGTTCCTTTAGATTTCTAAAAAAAACATACCAGTGCAACATATTCTCATACAAGAGTTCATATGATATCTCACGAAATATGACCATTGTGAAACGACGATTGTTACAGGACCGTGAACGTTACATGACGGTTACGTTTAGGCACCAAAACTACTTGGTTAAATGTAGATAATTTGGGTTAAAAGTGACGTGTGACACAGAACACGACGTAGTTACATACAGAAGTTCACCTGCAGGTTAACTTATAAACGTAACTTAAAATAATAACATTGACTTTTGGTTTCAAAGGGGATACGAACACCAGTTTTGGACCCATCCATCCATCCATCCATCCCAACCTCCTCCCTAAACAGACTGTTGCTGTTATATTACGTCAAAGATCATGGATATATAAAGATACGGCACTACAGGCAGCGCCAATGATAAGAAACGGTACACACTTCTTGTGTTTTAAGTGGGAGCGGTCTCGTTTGAAAGTGGAGTAAATGTCATGTGGATGGAGAAAAAGTTATATTTGCACAATTCATTGATATTTTATTTTTCTAACATTAGATATCTACACAGCTAACAGCTATTTTTAGCATTAAAAAAATAAGTAATCTGTGGCGATCGCGGACGTTAGTTTAGCTGTGCTGCCAGATCTCATGAGAGTTTGTTGCTGAGACAGAAAAAGGTCTTGAACAAAGTTAATTTTCTCCTGATCTGTCCGTCTGAAAAATGTCA
>JAOVVB010178944.1:0-11280 GCA_028570985.1 Heterobranchus longifilis | reverse complement strand
AGTAACTTTTACTCTGAGTAAATTTTTAATGAGCTACTTTTTACTTTTACTTGAGTAGATTTTTATAAGGGTAACTTGTAAAAGTAAAAGTTCACTAAAGTAACAGTACTTTTACTTAAGTACAACATTTTATTACTCTTTCCACCTCTGGATCTCTTTATCCTTTGGGTTTCTGATTGCAACAAGTTTCATTCCACGCACAGGACACTGCATGTGATGATCAATTCTTGATCTTCCGTGTTACCATTTGCAGCAAGTTTCAATGTTTCTAAACATTGCTCATGCTTATTTTCCCATCATTCTGTGAATTCATCATTAAAGAAATTAAAACGTTAATTTTCGTGTGGTGTGTCTGCTTTTGGGTGCTCCCAGCCTGCCCGATTTGGTCGGCACCTGACAAGGACTAAACTCAGCAAAGTTATGTGGCAATAAAATGCATCAGTTAACTACCTTACTTAACTGAATGACCAGGTTATCTCATCAATGGATTTTTTTCATTGATGGCTTGGGCATATTACAGGAGGACAATGCCAAGATTTACTGGACTCAAACAAATGCTAAAGGAAACACAACATTAGTGTGTGTGAGTTATCCCTAGTAGTTTTTACAGCCATTGAAATAATGATTAAATAATACAGCAGCACAAAAAGTAACATATAGAAAAAATATAAAAACTGGAGAGAGTAAAAATTCTCAAATGTCTGAAATTGGTTAGTCACACTCTAATCACTCTAATCAACAGGGAAAATAGGAATGTCATTCTCCCCAGTTGCATGCTACAGAAAAGACAACATTTTCTAGAACAACTTTTAGAAGGAAATTATTTGGGGAAAGGCTTAAGTGGAAGTGTGTGGGGGGGGGGGGGTGTCCAGAGTAAGGGACGCAAGAATTCTGATTGGAGTGATTGTTATTTCAATAATAGCACTGCAATAAAAAAATGTGCAAGATGGGATATGTTCTTGCATCTACCCTTGCATATTTGCAGCTATTGCAATGCTATATTCTTATTACAATACTAATAGCATTTTAATAGTGTCTGCCATCACATGGGCCTTGAAGCCACTGACAATACCCCGAAATACAGATTTCTAAATGTTGCAGATGTCTTGCAGATGTTTATAATTAAGCCTGCTCTACGCTCAACATATTTGAATGGAGCCCAGAAACACTGGACCCAAAGAACAGAAGTCTTTATTTATAATTATAATTATTATTATTATTATTATTATTATTATTATTATTATTTTACTTTTAGGAAAATCATTTCTGTAGGTTAATAAAGAAAACTGTGTTTACATCTGCATCATCAACATCTATGACAATATTCATCTTTCTGCCGTTGTGTCAAGGTTTGGGATGTGCTGAAGGTTACAGGACTTTAATGCAGAAGATGATTACTAGTAGGTGATGCAAATTATTACTTATTAGTTCAGTTGGCACAGGGGGTGAAAATGCAGGTACATTTTGTCCATATTCTGGCTTGAAATAGTTCAAAGACATTTCAGTATTGTTAGTATTTTCTGACCAATACTTTTATAATTCACTGTTAGGGTTTCCTTGGATTTTCATAGAAAATGCAAAGGTTCATGTTCTTATTAGCAGATGTATGTGTTCAGGGCATTTGGCTTAGGACTTAAAAACATCACCTTCTATGAATAAACTAGAGAACATTCAAACTCCAATTGTGTGTATATGTTTGTTGTCTCTCCTGGTTGGTCACCTGTGTCCAAGCTGATCAGCAAGCATGTCAAATTTCAGCAGATAGATGAAGTGTTTCATCATCAATTTTTAAACCTAACAAGCGTATACTGTAAGTCAGATGAGCTTTTTGGCCGTCATCCCTTGTCACTAAAATAAATTGCAAATATACACCATATTCCAATTTAGGTCTTCCAGAAAGAGTGTGTGTGAAAGAGAGTCCATGTATACAGCCATACCTATTCTCATTTTCCAAATGAGCCAGTGTTTGCTGCAGTTCCTCTTTGTTGTGGCAGTCAAGATGGGTGAGGAAGTGCTGACCAGATGCACAGTCATGTTCAAGGGCAGGGCTGGAATGACGCAGAAGGTACTGATCTTCATCCCTAAGCCATTGTGGACAAGAGTTAGCACACACTGAACTAAAAGACATTGTTCTTTTAACAGCCTGATACACTAACATTAAAAATACCACCAAGCATTCGGTCATGTTCCTTTTTAATAAAGATTCTGAAATTTCAAGAATATGCTTTTTTACAGTAAACAGTGAAAAACCTTGGATTTACTTGGTCTACAAGCATTTTTGCAAGACAAGCAAATTTTTAAAATACATTTTTACTTGATAAACAAGCGAGATCTTGAAATACAATTAGTTCGCATGTGCTTTGTGTGCCGAGTATCACGTGATCACAACTGAACCAATGGTTCTTCTCTCTCACATGCAGCAAGATTGTGGGTAATCGTCTCCCATGCTTAGTCTCAGATTATGTGCGTCAATCGTATAGTCAACATCTGTGTGCATGTGCACTGTTTATTATAACATTGTGACTAAGTGTGTGCGCGGATGTAAAACAAAAGCAAGTGTCAATAGAGAGATTCCTTCTTAAAGATCCAGTTTCCAGAGTCTCCAACTCTGTGTCAGAAAGCAGTGATTAAGTTAGTGTGTGTGCGTGCACACACGTGAATGTAAATAGAGAGAGTCTTTGTTTACCGACAGAGCAGTGTTTCCGCTAGGTTGTGTGTGTGTTTGTACGCACGTGCGTTTGGGTGTGTAACATTTGTCCTACACAGTAGCCCCCTCCCTCCTCCTCTCCTCTCTCATCTTACTTCAGCTTCACACACACACACTAACAGAAATACTGCATTATTTTCAAAGGTAAAGTGCAGGTTGATTTGTTTTATTTTTATTTTACATTTTGTATTCATTATTTTTGTAATAATATTTTTGGGTTTTGGAATTAATCTTTTGAGTTTCCATTATTTCTTATGATGGAAATTTGGATATATGAGTGATTTGATATACAAGTACGCTTCCAAAATGAATTATGCTCGCAATCCAAGGTTTAACTGAATTTTTTTTTAAAATCCAACACAATTGCCTACAGGTCAAAATTATCCACCAGTTTGACAATGTCGATGTGTTTATCAAATTCTGACTCTAGTGACATTAGGGACAATAATGTAAGACATGACTGGCCCATACTGGTCCTCAACTCATTAACTCAAAATCATATGATAGATAATTTCTCCAAACATTTCATGTAACATTTCATGGGCCATTTGCAAAAATGACTCTCACTGTAATGCTACAGACCTCTTTATGGTGATCATGTCCTGAGCTTCAGACTGAGATGCCTGGGCATGGCCTGAGGCTTTCTCAGGCCCTTTGAGGCAGTGCTCCACAGCTTCAAACCTTCAGGAGCCTCAGTAAATCTCAGGCTGTCACAGACACCCAGATGTGGCTTGAGGCTTTTCAAAGCCCTGGGCATTCTAAAGTCCCAGGACACAACCCAGTTCATATGTCCCCTCCCCAGAGCTCAGAAAACCTTTGACCTTGTCTGGGAAAGCCTCAGGCTGTCCAGTGCTAGATCCTATGATCTTCAGGCGCCTCAGAAAAGGGGTGTGGCCTAAATCTTTCCAAGGCCCAGGGGCATTGGCCCACTGGCCCATAATATAGCATTGAGCCACTGCAAATAAACATACACTGATCACTCATAACCTGGGTGTAGGGAATAGCATCGAATATTTGGTGATAATAGCACCTTAAGGGGTGAGATACTGTACATTAGGCAGCAAGTAAACAAATGGTTTTTAAAGTAAATGTGTTGGAAGCAGGAAAAAATGGAAAAGCATAAGGATCTGAGTGACTTTGAAAAAAGCCAAATTTTATGGCTAGATAACTGGGTCAGAGCATGTCCAAAACACCAGGGGGGATTGATGGGTGTTCCTGGTATACAGAAGTTAATACCTACCAAAGTGGTCCAAGGAGGGACAACATGAGTAACCAAAGCTCACTGATGCACAATAGGGAGCAAAGATTAGCTCATCTGGTCTTATCCCACAGAAGAGCTACTATAGTACAAACTGTTAAAAGATTAATGCTAGCTATAATAAAAAGGTGTCTCAACATCCAGTGAATTGCAGCCAGCTGCATATGGAGATTCATAGTCTCAGAAGTCTAAAGCTCATGTGGACCATGAGCCAATAGGAATGTGAGCAATACACCTAGACCATGGAAAAATAATAAGCTGGACTGGTCTGATGAATCATGTTTTCTTTGCATCATGTGTACAGCTGGATGCAAGTGTGGGAAGGACATGGTACTAGGATGAACTATGGGATGAAAGCAAGCTGGTAGACGCAATTTGATGATCTGGGAAATGTTCTGCTGGGAACCTTAGCTCCTGAGATTCCTAAACATTGTTGCTGTCTAAATACATCCCAGCTTGGCAATGGTATTCACTAAATGCAGTGCAGTGTTTTCCACATTTAGAGTATACTTGGAAAGGCATTGGTCAGTGTCCAATAAAAAAATAAAAATAAATGCTTATATAGAAGTCCTGCAGATGTGTGTTAACGGGAGGCTTCAGACATAAAACTTTGCATTTGGGTTTTCTGATATGACATGTAGAACCAAAGTTTAGTCACAGAAACAACCGAAAACAACCATAAAAACTTGTGATCTTATGAATCACTGCCTCTGTGACCTTTTTTTTTTTTGGTCAGTCATGTTTGTATAGTTGAAATTAAATATATATTATACAATATGCTATAATATACAGGATATGTCACTCTATATTGCACAATCCTGACCCCTATATATATTTATTAAAACACAATAATGCTACAAAAATGGCTAAAAATGTTTTTTTTTTATGGGTTGCGCGAGTGCCATCTTTTTTCACCAAAGATTGTTCTAATTTTTTACTTTATCTGACTCTTCACACATAGGTAGATGGAGGTAACGGTTAGTATGTTCGATCTCTGAAATGTAAAATTAATAGAAATATCAAATAAATAAAAAATTGTGTTAAAAGCTATGTGTATTTGTTGTTCGTAGTTGAACACTTTTGTACTGGCAGGTAATGTGGGCTCGTTCCTCTGGCTACCACCGCAAGTATATTTCAGACCTGTGGGAAACACTGCAGTGGCTTATTTTAACAGGATAATATGCCTTGACACACTAAAGAAAAAAAGTTCAAGAATAGTTTAAGGAACATGACAAAGAGTTTAAGGTGTTGACCTGGCCTCCAGATTCCCCAGAATCAAGTATCTGTGCAATATGCTGGACAAATATGTCCAATCCATGAAGGCCCCACCTTGCAAATTACAGCACTTGAAAGATCTGCTGCTAAGGTCTGGTTGCCAGATACCATAGGACCCTTCAGAGGTCTTGTGGAGCCCTTCCTTATTGGTTCAGAGCTGTTTTGCCAGCACAAGGGAAACATACATAATATTAGGAAGATTGTGTTAATGTTATAGCTGACCAGTGTTTACATGGCAAAGTGTGTACTGTCTATACACTGTTTAGCCATAACATTAAAAATAGATCGCATAAATCTCTGTCACACTAAAATATAACAGCCAAAGACAGCTGCTAGTATTTTTGAATACTTGAAAAATGGGTGGGTTTAAACAAAATTTGCATTGTTCAAGAATTTTTACACTGTTGTAAATATCAGGAAATTTTAACTGAAATCCTGATCTTTTTTCTATTCATCTTTTGATCCCTAACCTAACACAATATGTGGCCTTGTTGTTCCAATACTTTCAGAAGGGACTGTATTTGCAGTGTGCATATAGAGAGCATATGTAAGGAATCGCCACTAGAGGGCACTGTTTAGTTTTTGTAGTTTTAGTTTGGCCGACTCAGTTTCCTGTGTCTCTAGCCTTCGTGTCTCTAGCCTCTAGTTCCTCCCCCGTCTCTAGTCTCTTGTGTTACCGTAGTCCCTTGGATGTTTAGCTATCGGGTAGGTGTAGCTAAGTGTTAGTCAGGCTAAAGACCTGTTTAGCTAAATGAATTTTTAGCTAATTGCCATGGGTAGCTAATCACCATGTTTAGCTAGTCACCATGTTTAGCTAATTGTCATGTTTGGCTGATTGCCATGGCTTTAGCGCTAGTCCTGTCTCTAGTCCAGATTCTCGTTCCCCCCTTGTGACTAGCCTATGTGTCTCTAGCCTCTGTGTCTCTAGCCTCTGTGTCTCTAGCCTCTGTGGCTCACTAACCTCTTTGGGTCTCTGGTTTCCCTGTGTCTCTGGTCTCCCTAGCTTCCCTGTGTTTTTGAGCTTGTTCGTGTCCTCTCTCAGCTCCATGCTCAGCTTGTCTACAATGTCCTGTGTGTTCGTCTGTAAGCCTGTGTTTCGCCATAGGGCTTATCGTCTATGTACCAGGTATTAGAGCCTGTGTGTTCGTCTGTAAGTCTGTGTTTCGCCATAGGGCTTTTCTTCTGTGTACCAGGTATTACAGCCTGGGTGTCCGTCTTTAAGAGTGTGTCTCACCATCCAGCAAATGTCCTACTGTATGTATCTCATCATAGTGCCTTGGTGATATCTAAAGCAGGTTAAGATGTGAAAGTGTTTATTTTGTTTATTTGTTACAGGTTTTCTGTTATTAAAAGACTTTTTTGGGTTAAAACACCCCTCTGCGCCTATGCCTGCCTTTTATGCCCACGGCAACACCAACAGCCATTACAACCCCAACGTGACAGCATACCTTAATTTCAGCCATTATGGTGTGCTAAAAATAAAATTCAATTCATTTGTTTTCCGGTTTTTCTACTAGAAAGCCAACCAAGGGAATAAATGAAAGGTTTCTGTGTGCAGGAATGGCAGGTAGCATACTCACAGACTTTCATCAGGAGAGAGACTGTCGGTGAAGAAGGAGCAGCTCTGGCTTTCCATTTCTGCCAACCTGCCCGTGAAATGTTGGAAAAAAGACAATGAGAAAAACATAAAAAGTGAGATAGACACAAACAGAGTTTAATTATGTGATTGCTTTGGTCACTTCTAAGCTTGTGGAAATTCCACTCTAAAACCATATGCTTTAACATAGAGTTAACTCTCCACCTTATATTCCACAGAGCTCTCGCAGTCATGCAATCAAAAATCAAAAGATTTTTGTTTGGCAATCATCCTTGCCACAGATAATACCAACAAGTCCAATAATGATCAATTGCTGGCTACATTTACCCAAACTGATTTTATTGAATACATGACAAGAGACCAGATAAGGGTGTATATTAAGGAACATAAGTCATTGCATACTACTGTTTTATAAAGCTCTAGTTGTAATTCATAGCAGTTTCAATGACAGTGCATTGGCAGATTTATGACATGGTGTTTTTTACAGCAATCTTATCAGCTAACACAATCTTGTTTTATCTTACTGTATCATCTAGTAAAACTGAAACATTGTTTAAGCAGAATATATATACTCACACAAAATTAAACTTAACTACCTTTGCTTGGGTTATGGAGCATAATACTGTGGCCAAATCAGTCTTGGAATATGCTCGAGCCACCAAGAAAGGAAGCATCCATTAATGTGATAACCTGGTCATTCACTACATTCAGGTAGTGAGCTGACTTAATTTTATTGCCACATAAAGGCTGCTGCTGAGCCTAAACCTGACCAACTTAAGCAACTCCAGATCATAACACTGCTCCAGAGCTTATACAGTAGGCACTATGCATGATTGGTATATTGGGGCATGGGCTTCCCTTCTTATCTTGATGCACCTATTGCTGTGGAATAGGGTCAATCTGCACCCATCATATCACATTGCATTTATTCATTCAGTCCAATCTATATTGTCCTTGGCAAGTTGAAGATTTTCTGGCAGGATACAATGCAATGAAGCTAAGAGACATGAAATGTGGTTCAAAGGTTGATCTGCCACATGGTGGAGGGGAGCAAGAGAGTGATGGTGAAGGGTGCCAATTGGTGATGGTGAAGGGTCAGATAGTTCCTAGTATCAAGCATTTCCCTTTGACCGATATGATTCAGCGCTGGCGATCAGCTGGTCCTTTATAAGTTTTGGCAGAACATAGCAGTGTTCTTCAAGCCCATGATCATGTCTGTTTACAGCAGTGTAAAAAATTTTGTGCAGGTGGGACATCTACCTCCTCTTCTTGCTTTGGTGGTGGTGGCTGGTAGCCCAAACAGCACTGAAATGGGGACATACCAGTAGATGCCAATGGTAGGGGGTTCAATCCATGGGATAACCTTGCTCCAAGAGGTAGCGTCTTGAGTGGCCCATACATCAAAGAGCAATTTCAAGAGTCTGGTTCTTTCTCTGTCTGCCCATGGGATAGGGGATGCAATCCCCATGATAGGCTAGGCTTGGCACCAATGAATTTACAAAACAAATAAATTGTGTTCCTCGATTTGACACAATGTCGCTGGGACATGAATTTGAAAAACATGAAGGACCAGTAGCCCAAAGTCTACTGGGCAAAGTCTATGCAGAGCATAGACATGACATGGCGCATGAGCGGCTCCACCCTGTGATGGTATGCCTGGTCCAGTCAATTTGCAAGCTATAAGGTGATACCCAGGGAAGGCTGAGGACTACGGCACCGTGCAACCTGTCCATGATAAAAAAAAAATCTGACACGACAGGGGTCATGTGTGTCCCAGAGAGCATTACTTAATTCCTAAGCTCTCCCTTTAAGGAGAGTGTTCAAACATTAGGGAGCACTGAGAGAGGAAACAGCTGCACATGCCCGGCTCCCCTAAATAACTTAGTGGTGTGGGGCGATGTGGCTCCCTTTGTGGTTCTGTATTTTTACTCTGAGCTTATGCTCCCTGAAGTTGTTGCAGCTGGGCAGTGATGTTGGCAAATGATTGATTGGTCGTGAGGAGCTCTTGCTGATGTGTCCCCAAGAGGGCGCCCTGACTCATCTGTCTGAATTCTGCTGGGGCCAATTTGTGGCCAGATTATTCTGTCAGAAAGAAACTCTGTAGGGGCAGACCCGAATACAGGGGTTGACAGATGTACATCAATACTGAAGACATCCTAACTATGAAAAAACATGTATGGAATTATGTAGTAATCAAAAATGTCAAACAACCCATAATATGTTTTATTTTTCAGATTTTTCAAAGTAGCTACATTTAGCCTTAATAACAGCTTAATAAGCATTCTCTAATCAGAATTACAAGGTAGTCACCTGGTATGATTTTCATTTCACAGGTATGCATTATCAAGAGTTTGTGACATTTCTTGCCTTCTTAATGTGCTTTACACCGTCAGTTGTCTTGTGCAGAGGAAGGGTGGTTACAGAGTCGATAGCTCCATTTTATTCTAAAGCAAATATGGATAAATTCAAGTTTTTTTTTTTGGCCAGGCAGTGTATTTGTTTGTGTTTTTATTTGTTTGTGTGAGAATGTGTGCATTGTGCATTCTGTTGCCACACCACCTTCTTCAATTGCTTCATGGTCCAGTGTGTGCCCATTGTAGGCACTTTTGGTGATGGACATGGGTTAGTATGGACATCCTGATGAGTCTGCAGCTACGCAACCCATACACAACAAACTGTGATGCACTGTGTGTTTTGACACCTTTCAGTCAGAATCAGCATTTGGGATACATACAATAAGCATAGATTTTGTTTTCAAATAACAGTGAATTCATTATATTTTGTATTTACCGTTTTTTTCCCCCTTCGTTGCTTGTACATTCTTTGAAATGCTTTACTGTTAATAATATATATTTTAGAGGCTACTGTATGTTGCAAAAACTTTAATATGGCCACATGTTCTATAGTCAAAGTACAATACTGTAAGAGTTCATTCCTACATATGAAAGAGTTTCATTCTGAGAGCTTGTTCGTAAGTCCGATTTGTTTGTAATTCCAACAAACATTGCCATCCCAAGCTGCCACTATCAGATAAACAAAGGCATGAGTGCATCGCCCAGCATCAGTTTTGCTTACTCTGTGGTTGCCAATCAAGCACATGATAAAAGAATTTTGTGCAAAGTGGAGTGATGCCCAAGCCTGAACAAAACTGCAGCAAACAAAGGTAATGTGCAAGTTAATTTGTTTTATTTTTACTTTACTAGCAGTGATTCCGTTACTGTGCATGCACTCGAGTGTCAGAGGTTTCCTGTTTATTTTCCCTATAAAACAGTGTTTCCGTTAGTACTGTATGTGTGTGTGTGTGTGTGTGTGTGTGTGAAAGACGTCCCACACAGTAGGGCTACTCTGTAAGACGAGAGGGGGAGGGAGTCATTCCTCCTCTTGTCTTAGCTTCACACACAGGCACACAGCGCGAACAAACACACACACGCACATACACAACACGTGCATGCACAAACACACACATACACAGCGTGTGCGTGCATAAACACTAACGGAAAAACTTATCTGTTAGGATTTATTTTTACTTTTTTCGAAGGTTAAGGTTGCATGTTAATTTGTTTTATTTTTACTTTATGTTTTGTATCAATTTTTTTTATATATTTATTTTTTTGAGTTGTATTTATATGTATTTCTTATGGGGAAAATTCACTTTGATTTATGAGTTTTGATATACGAGCATGCCTTTGGAACAAGTTATGTTCATAATCCAAGGTTCCACTGAACATATATATATATCTCTGGATAGATTTTTTGGGGAAATGGCTGCCACATATGAACCAGACGCCAAGAAACAAAAAGAGAGAAAACGCCTGAAGGAGAATTACCCAGTGTTATTATGGAAGGGGACTCATACTTCCAAACACTAACCTCCTTCCCACCCATCTTCCTCCTCTCCATTCATTCACGTTAGCCAGTCCCCTTAAGAACGTTGTGCGTGTGTAGAAAGTGTCATTCTATTAGTGCTTTCTTCTGTACAGTTTATATTTATATTTAGTGCTGTATTATTTTTTGTATAATTAAAGATTTTTCATACTTTCTTTTATATGTTGTGATATAAACAAATAAATCAAAAGTCAAATATAGTTCATGGTGATGGGGAACGAATTCATTTTATTTACATGTAATTCTATGGAAAGAACAGAATCGCTTGCATGACCTAATCGGCTTACAAACAGAACTTACATTCGTGAATCGGGGTTCTTAGCATTACCAGTTTCATCACCACTGCTTTTACGCTTGCTTCCGGATCCCCTGGGCTTACACTACACTTGCAGAGGATACACACTGCATGCATGTGAAAATGTCAAAATCAAATAAAAATGACTTTCGGATTAACAATAAAGTCATGTAGATATATACGTAAAATACAGTTTTCTTAGCAAGGCACCTTTACTCCAAAAATTTCAGATATAATCTGAGCAATCATTTTCCAGTATTTTT
>JAOVVB010178936.1:0-11280 GCA_028570985.1 Heterobranchus longifilis | reverse complement strand
CTCCTTTTCCTGTGAACGTAGGATTTCATTGCAGCCAAGTGACAAGGTCGCCACAGCGACAGCTGGACCATGCGCTGAAGTCGATGTCCTTTGACCCCTTCACCGCCTTCAGGGGTCACGGGGACGGCCATCACTATGGCAACACGGACACTTGACCCTTGCCCCAAATTTTCCCTCCGCTTTTCTCGGCACCAAAACATTCAGGCGCCACCGCTGCTGCTGTACTAGATTACTTAAAAAAAATAACAAGAACTTAAACGGACTATTAACTCTAACTATAGATAGGTAACTATTTATCTCTGTGCATAGGCCTGCAAAAAATATTCTGCAGTATATTGTTATTTTACTTATTATTATTATTGTTATTATTATTATTATTATTATTATTGCCATTCATACACTTTCAGCTGGTCTCAGTTGCCAGATACTCTCACCTGAAAACCTGTGAACCAAACCTGGAGAGCATAATGCGCACACACGTACACACAAAAAACATCATGCATACAGATTACATATATTTATTTATTTATCATGTATGTATGCATTCATTGAAGTGTGTGTGTGAATTTCTAAACAGATTGTACTGCAAAAAAAAGAGGTGGCATTTATGAACATATTTAAAACAAGTTAACAATTGCTAAAAAAACATTTAAAAAAAAAAAAACACCTACCTCAGCAAAACCAGGTTGGTACAAATTCACACAGTAGAAATATATATAAAATATTTATTTTCAGAGGTGAATGTTTTTTTTTTTTTTTTTGAAAAATCACCAATCCAAAGCCTTACTCTATAGTCATCAGCCCCCCATCTGATGGACCTTTTTTAAGTTTGGACCTATAAACACGCAGTATATCAAAGATTTAACCGATCATCTTATAGACTGAATGTTCATCAGAGACAGCCCCTCTGAGATTAAGTTCCTTCTCTCCCCACCTTACATTTATGACAAGATTATGTATTAAAGATCCAGAGTAATATATTTATTAATATGCCTGAGATGGAGGATTCATACACACTAACAGAACAGGACTTTTAGAGGAACACCCGACGTTGCATCGCATCACACATCCAAACATTGCAGCATGAACCGGGTCCAACTGGACCTGACCACCAGATCTGTGGCCTGTCTGAGCCCAAGTCTCAGCACCTTTATACACTTTATACTCAGCCACTGTTCACCTGTGATATCCTGCACAGCCTGCAGGAAGTTATGACCTGTCAGGAAAAAGGGACGGGGACATGAATGTTTGAAGTTATTTATATACACAAAGTAACTGGACAGCTCAGAATCTTACATTTTCTCAACTGATGCCTCGTTGCGGAGCTCTGTCACACGCCGCGCGGTTGGCCGGCGGGTGCAGGCAGCGCTGGGCAATGTGGCAAATCGGACTTCACTGAGCCGCTCGATAGCTTGAATCCACTTTGAGCTGAGAGAGAGCCAGACGGGACACGCCGGAGCTAATGCATGGTCTTGCACTTACAAACTTTCTAGATTGTAACACAAGGCACATTGAATGTAGTACATGCTGTGTTCCGAGCTCGGGAACACGCAGCCCGACAAACACGACAACAATGAAACATGCAGAGGTACTGAATCGAAACTATGACGCAGATACAAGCCGGATAAAAGAAACAAACCAGGGGAAGTATCTCTTTATTTATCTGAATTCACTGGTACTTAACCGTTGCCTATATACTGTAAATAGTGCGGTGTTACAGAGAATTACATTTAAGCAAATGCTGAGAAACTTTGAGAGATGTTAAGTTAAATAACTTATGTTGTTTGTACTGTACATAGTATGTGTTTGAGTGAACTTTCTGATACAACAAAAGCACTAATTAAGTTATATGCTAACCATATGGTTTGGCTTTGATTTTTTTTTTTCTTTTTTTAAACTGTCATGGGATAGTCTTGTGAAATGGATGCCACTATGAGGACATTTTCTAATGCTGTAATTCTGAAAAAAAAAAGATTTTAAGAGAAATCATTAATACTTGACATAATTAATTCTTGTTACTTAGGTACAACACAAATGGCATATATGCAATATTTACACTTTTGAAAATTAGTTTACAAAGACGTACCAAATGTATAAATACTGTTAATAATGTTTGTTAAACCTTAAAATCAGATTTTTGCTGTTTGTACATTTGCTTTCCTCCAAATTTGAAATGAAAACTTTTTTTGTGTTTGTTTTTTGCTAATCGAGCCTCTTGGTGTTTTGAGCAGTGTTTTTGCATTTGGATAATGTTTCAAGTTTTTATTCCGCATCTAAAGGTTACGAAATGGGCTTATCTTGCTGTGTCTTTCATTGTACATATTTCATATCTTGCATATTGTGATGCTACTAAGAGATGATAATTTAAACTTAGTTCATTGCTTTAGATTGTATTGATTCTTTATAGACACATGCAATAAATAATGATGTTATTTAAGAAAGCCATTCGCCTCTGTGTTTCTGTTCTCCTCCCTCTCACATCACAAACACGCACAAGCTTTTCATCTTTCATTAGAATAGGCGCTCGCCAGAGCAGATGTTTCAATTCATTTTCCTGCCTCTTTCATTAAGAAAAAACCCTCATTAGGAAAGCGAGGACATATCTCGGTTCTCTTTCATTTCCCATGTCCCTCCTTGTGTTTGTAAAACCCTGCTCCCCATTGAGAAAGAGTGCATTAAGAATCGGGTGTAGGCCTAACCTAGCGTTGCCTCCAGCATTAGCATTGTTATTGTTTTTTTCTGCGCTTGGCTCCCAGTCCCCACCCCCAGCAATAGTAATTAGACCAGCGTGTTGAAACAGCCCCTGGAACTGGGAGGGAATAAATAACACTGTGATAGGATTATGATTTTGCACCCTTAGCCATATGCTGTGAGATTATTCATTCTCACAGCCTTGCTAATTAAAATGGTAATTAATGCAAAGAAATAGGTCTAATTGTCTACTAAGGCTACTAGTATGTGTTTGGATGGGAGGAGGGGTTGGATTTTAGGTTTGTATGCATGTGCTGGGGGAGGGACATGACATGTTTGTACTTAAATCTTAAGTATGTGAGCAGTACAGATGGAGCAAGTCAAAAAGGGGTGGACGAGAACAGCTGGAAAGGAGGAGCGGGTTGTGGAGAAATGTGCAGGTTGACTGACAGGAAGGGCAGAATGGTAGCCTGAGGGGAGGTCCCTCCCATTAGGCGGATTTGTACCTGCAGCATATGTAGAAGCTAGAAGGCTAATGAGAGAGCAAATCCTAAGGAACAAACTGTGACATATTCTCTGTAAACCAAATGTCCATCACTGGTCTTTTCATTGCTCCTGTTCTCCCTCTTGCTCCTAAAGTTTAATTAAAGACTAATGTATCTCATTAAATGGTAAAGAAGGGACAGAGGGTACGCTGCAGGCTATTTAGTCTCCCTGTCTGTATCCTCTATTCTTTACTGCTCACAAAGACTGATCAGGAGAATTATAATATTTGCCTCGCCGTATGTTGAAAGAGTCAAACAAGATAGGTATTATCATAGCCTCTATGTACAATGCAAATCACTATAACAGTGAGATAATGCAAACTCAATGAACTTGCTTGCCCGTGAATATCGTCTATGTGTCGGCTGGTGTGTGAATGTGTGTGTGAGTGCTTTTGTGACAATGTGTGTGTGTTTGTCGGGGGGGGTCGCTTGTGCAACAGTAGATTGGTCCATATGAGCAGCATAAAGTAGCCCGTTGCCCCAGGGAGTCATCAGCCTTATGGACAGAGACCTGCAGTAGCTCCACAGGAAATGGCATGTTTCCGGAAAGCTGTCTGGGACACCGCCACTACATTAGTGGCCGTGTGTGTGTGTGTGTGTGTGTGTGTGCGTGTGCGTGTGTGTGCAGGCGTGCGTGTGCTTTTAAAAGGGTTTGTGGATGTCCCCCACAACAATCAGTCTTCAGTCGGATTGTGTGACCAGCCTCGGTCAACGTGCAACATCTTTTCTGCATTAGAGTGCACTAGAGCGAGAGAGGTTACCTTGAACACAAACAGAGAACATAAACATACACAAACCTCCGTGCATTCCTCCTTATTGTAGATGACTGAAAAGAAAAAAAAAATTACCATTGTAATCTCCACGAGGGGAGACTTTAGACCCCTACATACTGCGTGATAACCTTAATCTTGCAGGCCCATTGCATTCCACGCTGTGCAAGATTGGTTTAATAAAATCTCGTTTGCAATCTGTGGCAAACGGTACAATATCAATTGTGAGAAATGTCAGATTGTGGGACAAATGCTCAGTGAATCGTGGTGCTACAATTTTAACAGAAAGAGAATAAAGAATGCCATGAAGACACATCATGAAAACGTGTTTATAAATTTCTAACACTGGCTGCATTTTGACACTGTTCAGCCACAAATCAGCCACAGGGAGATGTCGGACCATTTCTGAATTGAAGGCAGATATTTCGCCCTACTGTGGATGGAAGATACTTAGTGTTCTCCATATTTTATTGCCTTTTAAAGTCCTCCTTGATGTGGCTGAAATCCACACAGATGACACCACAAAAGGTGCCTAATGCAGAATGAAACGTGTTCCTCCTCTGATCACAAGTTAAATATTTGGATTTCGTCAAACTCCGTGAGCCATGCCTGCAGATGTGGTCTGGTGCTGCGCAGATGCATCTATATTCAGGTTCCCGAATATTTCCCACAGATCCAACCAGCAGGAATGCAAACACTTCTGCATACAGCAATGTTTTCACCATATTAGTATATACTGCATGGGGGAGAATGGATAACAGGTTCGAGAGAGAGAGAGATAGTGTATACCCTGAGACACACCCGTTTTACTGTGTGTGTGTGTGTGTGTGTGTGCACATGCACACGTGCATGTGTGTGTGTGTGTAACAGATCCTTCTTGACTGTGGGCACCTATTCAAATAGCGCTTCCTAGTATGAGTTTCCCCCCCCCCCCCCCATACACACACACACACACACAGTAAACATGGAGCACTGAAACACACTTGTGTCATCTTTTCAGTGTTACATAATCTAACAGCAAAAGTGCAGTAAACAAGAGTTAACTTCCTCTTCCAGTGAAATCTGAGAATGCAGAAACAGTTTCTTCCCATCCACTGTTACACACACACACACACACACACACACACACACACACGCACGCACACACACGTACGTACAACCACACTAATAAACACACTGTATGCATACTGTAGTGAACCTTTGTCAGTGTCCAAATAAATATACTGTACAGACAGTATGTGAGCAAAGCCTGGCTGTATTTAAACTAACAGACAGCAATAAAAGAAGGAGATGCCTATCTGAATATACAGTATATGAATGGAAAAGACGGGGTGGTAGTGTGGGGTAGGGGTGACGATGTTCTGCAACATCATGTTTAATTAGCATCTGATTAAAAGTTAAAAGCAGTAAATGAAGGTCTTCCAAGCTTTTAGGATATCTAACCCTTCTCTTCAAGTTCCCCAAAACTATGATTCTTGAGAAATGAGTCAGTTTGGAAGTCCCAGTTGGGTCTGACCCAGCAAGTATTTTACAGGAATGCATATATGGGAGTGCCTGTTGCTCACTTGCATGCATTAGTTTGTGTGTGTGTGTTTCTAAGCATGTGTTTGGTCAGCCTGTTCAACAGACATTCCCAGCTGTTTTCCAGGTAGTGTTCTCACGCTTCTTGTGCATCTCCTGTTTCTCACGCTGGCTGCTTTGACTGTAATCCCTACCAACACACACACACACACACACACACACACACACACAAACACACGCACACACTGCCCTGCCTCTTTACCTGGCCACCAGGTGAACAAAAACCCACCTCACACACTCCCACACACCCCTTCCTGTTTCTGATGATAGAGAGGCAGCCACAACAAAGACAGGACAGGGGGAAAATAAGCACGCACGCACACGCATGCACGCACACACGCACGCAGAGAACAAGGCAGGTAAGAGAGATGGAAAGACAGAGGGATCAGGGGAGGTGGAGATGAGATTTGGGAATGTGCGGGAAGCAACATGATGAGCTCATGCTCTCTGGCCCTGCCCACTGTACGTGACTCATACTAAGCAGGTGTGTCTGCATGTGTGTTTACAGCTGCCGGTCAGCTCAGGGTGTGTCCTCATTACACTGCTGGGGAACATGTTTCCTCAAGCACAGGTAGAGCTATTCATCACATCAGTGTTTCAACAGCTTCGCTTGTTTATTACCACGTCGCTTGGCCTAATCAATGTGACCAACAGAAAATGAAGGCTTTTAAAAACAAACTTTCTGGAACAGAAATTTCAAAAACAGTAGCCCTGCAGAGTGTATGATGTAAGGACTGCAAATTTGGAAATTCTTGAGTGTGCAGTCCCTTGAAAGCATAACCGCATCCTCCTCTTTTTTTAGGAGTCGGCCCCGCTGCTACAAGTCTTCTGTTCCCCTCCGTGCTTTTGCCTCAAAGTGATGGATGTGATTGGTGGAGACGGCACACAACCTGCCGACGGCCACCAGCCACTTAGAAGGAAACAGCATCTGCTTCTTTGGCTGCATGTGTGTTATTTCATTTGGTGATCATGTGTGTATGTGTTAAAGGAAAGCAGCTCAGATATCACCTATGTCAAACTCATAGGCAAATAAAATGTATTACTCTAGTTGGTTCAGCGTATGGCTCTCTGCTTTGAAAAAAAATCCTTGTATGTTGAAACATACTTGCTTCTAAATAGTAACAAAAACGGCTTTTTGACATATTATACTATGACACAATTTCGGCATTTTTGAAGTTTTTGCAAAAATATTTTGACATACTATACTACTACTACTTTTATGGGATTTTTAACATGCCATTCTATGGTGTTTTTGCTTTCTTTTTGAAGAGATACTATGCTATGTGGTTTTTACAGCTTTTTTGACAACATGCTATACTATGATGCAATTTTGGAATTTTTGACTTTTTTGCAAAAAATAAAAGTCAACATACTATACTATGCTGTTTTTGCCAGATTTTTTTTTACAACATACTATACTATGACGCAATTTTGTCACATTTGACTTTTTTGCAAACACCTTTCGACATACTATACTATGGCATTTTTGATTGCTTTTTGACAACATACTATAATCTGATGCAATTTCAGCATTTTTTACTTTTTTGCAAAAACAATTCGACATCCTATACTATGACGTTTTTGAGGGATTTTTGATGACATACTATACTATTATTTTTGACGAGACACTGCACTGACTTTTGAGAGGCCTTTTGACAACATACTAGAATATGAGGCATTTTCAGTATTTTGGACTTTTTGGCAAAAAAATAATAAATTGAGATACAATACTATGGTGTTCTCGGGGGAATTTTGACAATATACTCTGGCTTTTTTGATAATTTCTTTAGCCAGTCACTGTGCTATGACTTTTGGGGGTTTTTTAGACAACATACTAGAATATGAGGCATTTTTAAAATTTTGGATTTTTGGCCAAAATCAACATGCTATAACCAGGGGTATTCAACTAAAATTCAAAGTGGTCCAGTTACTAAAATTTCCTCCCAGCAAAGGTCCGAACATCGAACCTTTTAACATACAGACACATTATGGCACTTGTATGAAAAACAAACAGCTGCCTTTACATAAATAAAGTTAGTCCCAGCACAATGAACTTAAGGCCTACATTACAAGTAAAAGAAAACAGACCAAAATTATTTTGAATAAAAAAAGTATTTCATTATTATTATAGAAAAAGTGCAAACAGAGCTTTGAACAATCTCTTTTCTCTCTCTCTCTCCCTCCCTCCCCGCTACGACAGTAACTTTTTTTCTTTCTGGCTGGATGTCACCAGGTACCGGGACTATATGTCAGTAATTTCCCTCCGTAAATGAACACAGAAGTCAGACGAAGCACTTTGAACTGTGGAAATGTTTACCCAGAGAGAGCGAGGGAGATGAGGGGGAAGGAAAGAAAGAAATAAAGAGGGATGTGCACCTGAGTGCCTATCTCCTGATGTTCTTTTAATGTTTTACATACATAATATATCCTACGTGGGATTTCTGTAATGTGTTAATAACAGTTAAAAGCCGATACTCTTGACTGTTTAAAGGACATTTTCACGAATTACTTTTACCTTGAGCCGCACGCGGCCCGTGGTAAAAATAGGTGAGACTCCTGAAGTCAAGATGTCATGCAGCTGACACGCGGCAGAGAGGTAGCTGAGCCGCACTGCTCAGGCGTGCAGTGCGGCTGCTCGCATCTGTTAACATGGGCGCCGAAATCTAAAACTACAGGTTCGGCGAGGTAGACCTGCCACTGACGCGCCTGGTCTGGCTGGGGCCTTAGTCTGAGCGGTGGAGTCAGTTGTGTTTTTATATGACCTGGTGCAAGACATGTTTAGTCATGTGTTGAGACAGTGTCTGACAATCTGTGTCCATGTCACAGATAATCGTTAGCCTTTCAAATTGGCCATACGGGATATTAATTTTAAGGCGGAGGTGGTGGGGGGGGTAAAAAGACCCATAATGCACCAGGGAGTTACGATCAGTAGATTTTCTAGACCACATAGTATGTAATTTATAGTCATTCCCTTTATGAATGGTCAAGTCTAGTAAGTGGATCTTCTCCTCAGAGTGTTCAATAGATAATTTAATGTTCTCATTAGTGTTATTAAGATAATTATAGAAATCCATCAACTCACTGTGACTGCCTCTGTAAAGGAGAAAGATGTCATGGATAAATCTGCAGTACATTTTTAATGTTGTCACTGAAGAGATTCATAGCTGTGTTAAAGACATATTCAGACAAGCATATTCTGGGGCAAAGTTAGCCCCCATACTATTACCAGTCCCTTTGTCTCGACAGGCACACGTTATTATCACAGACGGTATAACAATATGGATGGAGCTTCTGTGTCTGAAAATAGAAGCCAGTGGTGAAGTGTCTTAAACCTGCATTCTTTCTAATGACCAGCAGGGGGCGACTCCACTGGCTCCAAAAAGAAGTCTGGTTGTATAGAGGTCGACAAGAAAATGACTCTACTTCTCTCTTGATTTATTACCTCAGTAAACATTTTCCTAATGAGTTTATGTTCTCAATCTCTAGTTTCAAGTCTTCTTCAATACAGCATGATGTTCATTATGGTCACATTAAGAAGAAAATAGAAAAATAGACAGATAGATAAAGCAGCGTATGCTTTAGGGCGGGGCTACATGCCGACCTGTCAATCAAAATAGAGACTTTAGCAATGCTAACTAAGCCCTGTGTAGAGGCTTTAGCAATGATAACAGGTCCTGTGTAGAGGCTTTAGCAATGATAACAGGTCCTGTGTAGAGGCTTTAGCAATGCTAACAGGCCCTGTGCACATTAAAACAGAACTTGTTTTTGTATTGTCAGTGTTTATGTCTCAGAACATTGACCCTTTCACAGTGTGTTTTGTGAAAATTGGAACATTTTGTTTGCAGAAAAATGTCTTCAGTGTGTTCAACATTCGGTAGCACTGTGCTAACCAGGGAAGCACTAGCATTAGCTGCTAACTTAAGGGAAAGTTTGCCGATTGTTGCCCGGCTCTGTGTCACTACAGCAAACGGCGACAGCGTTCATACTGTTGAAAATCAGCAACTTTCCACCTTCTTTAGCGGTTAGCTCATGGGGTTAGCTTAGCCGCACCACTGATACCATAGACGAGACCGGACGAGACGTTACTGGTGTGACCGTGTCAACTTACAACTTCTGGCTCCAACACACCAACACGTCAACCTATGCGACAGCCAAATCCCAAACTGGTGGCTTCAAAACAATCCACAAATCATCCTCTTACTCTGTCCATTCTTTTTATAGTCTATGATTATTATTCAACACCCACTTGTTCCATGATAAATCCTGCAGGGGGTCAGTCCTTCTCTGTCTGACAGATAATGACTGACTGCCATCAGAGTGATCAATATTAGAGGATAGAGCTTCTACCTCCACAGAGACCATAAAATCCCAGACAGTGTCATCAACTTGGCTTAATTTATTCAAAACATCTGTAGTGTCCCACACATTTGAAGGCAGCTTATTAAATAATAGTCTATAAACTGAAGCTGGAGTGTCCCATTAGTGGGGGTTATATTTTGGTTCCTTGTGAACTTTAGGTAACATAGAAGTCATGTGGTTCCACGTGTCTCTTCTCAGTGAAGTCTGTGATAAGATGCAGCAGATCAGAACTCAGATGTGTCCTCATGTGTGTCCACATTTGACACTTTAATGCTCCTGCCTGCTCGGATAATGATCAGATATATTTCAGATATTCCCTGTGATAGGTGGATCCAAAATGACACTTGGTGCAGAAGAGAGCTTCTTCTTTTCTTTATATTTATTTTGTAATGAGAGACGCACTTTGTAGCAGAGAGAGCAGCAGAGACCGCCGGTCTCAGCTGTGCTCCAGCAGCTGACAATTATCCACTAATTCACTGATAAATACATTTAATTTCCTATATATTCTTCACAATAAAAGTCTGCCGTTGTTTTGTTATTTATAAGCCAGTTGTTCCCAAACTTTTTTTTGCCACCTTTTGATAAAAATATGTTCATGCACCCACACTCTGAGACACGTCCTTTGCTTGCAAACTTATTTTGAATTTGTTTTAAACATTTCCTCTAATTAATACAGAACTACAACTTCAGTGTGCACATTTTTATGCGTCGTCACATTTTCTTGTCTTGGTTTTGGCTCTGTCACAAATGTGTCCATGCTTTGTTAGCAGTGCAGCAGAACCATGCACCATGTCAGGATAATGTAGGATCAACCGCTCATTGTTGAAAACAGAACCCCGACAGAAGGGGAAAAAAAGAATTGCAACATTTCCAATGTTATGTGTGTAATTCCTTTAGCTGGACACCAAAACAACTTTAAAGTCATTTTCCTCAGTTGTGCACTCTGCTGAGTGGAGGTCTTTGCCTCTGTGGGGCAGTGTAGTCTTCATCCCTCTCCAATTTCTGCACTTCGATCTGCCTGTTTGTGCTCTCAGGTTTCTTCAAATCCAGTTTTACTCCAAAAGGGAGTTGCTGAGTGTTGCTTACAGCTCACTGACACTGACATGAGCAGTAAGGTCCATGGAGCACTTGTTTAATAATTCCCATTTCTTCTTGAGTGTAATCTGAGGTCTCGTTTAGGGAAAGACCAATTCATCGACCGACCGATTAATCGGGACAATTAATGACATTTTTTCAATTGAGTGTGCAGATCTACAAAAGCAGCAGAAACAAAGAGATGCTGCTCGGTGGTCCTGTGCACAAACGTTGATTTTATTTATGTACGTTTATATATT
>JAOVVB010178916.1:12128-25213 GCA_028570985.1 Heterobranchus longifilis | reverse complement strand
ATCCATCCATCCATCCATCCATATATCCATCCATCCATATATCCATCCATCCATCCATCCATCCATCCATCCATCCATCCATATACCCATCCATCCATCCATCCATCCATCCATCCATCCATCCATATATCCATCCATCCATGTATCCATCCATCCATCCATCCATATATCCATCCATCCATATATCCATCCATCCATATATCCATCCATATATCCATCCATCCATCCATCCATCCATATATCCATCCATCCATCCATCCATACATCCATCCATCCATCCATCCATATATCCATCCATCCATCTATCCATCCATCCACTGAATGAACCCTCACCCTGCTCCTGGCGTATCCTCTCTCGCTCGGCGTAGCCCACAGCGGCCATGTTGAGACGACTCAGCCATCTAACAGAAGGGAGGAACACCTGGCTGCAGTGAATCACATCTATATTACTATACAACAAAACATGATGTGTTTTTAAGATTATTTTTGGGGCTTTTTGCCTTCATTTAGCACAGCTGGAGATTGACAGGAGAGAGAGCGAGAGCGCGCGAGAGAGAGAGAGAGAGAGAGAGAGAGAGAGAGAGAGAGAGAGAGATGTAGCTAAGGGCTGTGGGTCGGAGTCGAACCCGGGCCACTGCGGTAAGGACAAACTATTACAAACTATTACAAACTATAAGCAACAGGCTAATGTGTCGTATACCAAAAATGTTTTGCAGTAGCTTGAGAAAAGTGTTTTTTATTTTATGAATAATTGATGAATAATTAAAAGTTCAGCATTTAATAATATAGCATATATTGGTTCAATAAATCTTGAAGTGTCCCTCAAGCAGCATATAACCTTGGCTAAAATCGTTTACTAGTTGATCCCCTGTTTCTGAATTAATTTAGGCACATTATACAAGGCTAAATATTAATGTCCCAGTCCTGATGAACTTCCTAGTGCGATGGTTCCCAAACTGGGGGGCGGGACCCCTAGGCGGGGCCCGGACTGATAACAAGGGTTTAAACGTCACCAATTTTGCTATGAACTATGGGCAAGTCCCTCCGACAATTGTGCAGATATGCGGGCTCATGGAAAGGGTGCATAATGGTGTTGAAAAGCCTGCATCAGAGCCCTCATGCACTTGACGATTTGACAATGGGACAGCCATGAGCCCTCATGCACTTAGCAGCAACGCACTTCAAAATCTGAGCTAACCGGCTGCTTCTTCTTTTTCCTTAATAATTAATGTAGAAAGGTCTTAAAGACTTATTTCTCTCAAAACACAGCAATAGCATTCTTCTTGTTTCCACTGCAATTCAACCAGTTAGAGGAATGTAGTTAAATATTGTATTCTTTTAATTTTGAAACTCAATGGAAATGAGTGAAATTATGTATTTCAGATGTTTAAATAAAACATGACTTTCTGCAGTCAAGAGATCATTATGTAAACGGCAGCACAGTTTGGAGAGCCTCTGCACAGGTCGAAACTGGAGCCTCTATGGACATATATTTTGCAAATTATGTTTTTCATATACATCAAATGAAAAACATATTTGTTTTGTGCTTTGGGGATCGAAAACAGGAAGCTGCACTCTTGCCACCCAGCAGGGAGTTTACCCTTCTGCATAACCTGCACATGCTGTTTACCTGTTCATGTCATCCACTCCATCTGCTGCAAAGTAGAAACTCTTGACCTTGGGGTGACATGCTTTGAAAGCACTAGAGAGACATGGGGGGAAGGAGGGAGTTATTTTTACAGGAAAACATGAGAGCATGTAAATTGCACATGGAGTAAACACATGAATATGCAATAGATTGCTTGCATCATGCACTTACTACTTCTTGCGACATTCACTGGCCCGGTCGATCTTAAACTCTGGAAGACTGACGAAACCTTCTGCCTTCTCATCCTGACAGAGAGATGAAACATATCAAGAGAAAGACAAATAATAAGCTAATGGGGAAGGCTAAAGGATAAATGTTAGAGGACATTTCTGGTTTATTTCAGTCTGGTCTGTTGTCGTACATCTAGGGCTGGGCAATATCAATATTATATCGATACTGTGATATGAGACTAGATATTGTCTTAGATTTTGAATATCATAATATGGCATAAGTGTTGTCTTTTCTTGTTTTAAAGGCTGCATTACAGTAAAGTGATGTGATTTTCTGAACTGACCAGACTGTTCTATGATGTGCCTTTACCCACTTCGTCATTATATCCACATTACTGATGATTATTTAGCAAAAATCTCATTGTGTAAATATTTTGTGAAAGCCCCAATAGTCAATCCTACCATATCGTCGCAATATCGATATCGAGGTATTTGGTAAAAAATATTGTGATATTTGATTTTCTCCCTACATACATCTGTCTTGTTTCACATGAATAATTTCAAACACTTGTCTCGGAGTCTGACGGAAAAGTAGCTGCCTAGAAGGTCCATTTTAACTGCAGAGGGCTCAACATCTGGTTCAATCTGCTGAATTAAACAAGCTGCTCTGTGCTTTGAGCTAAATGCTAACGTCAGCATGCTAACATGCTCACAAAGACAAAGCTGACCATCTTAGTTTAGTGTATTAACATGCTAACATCGGCTAATTAGCACGAAATACAAAGTACAGAACAGCTGAGGCTAGTCTCGCTGTGGAGTAAGGTCTGGCTCCAGTGCATTTTCATTCAGGGTTTTAAACTCTCGGGCTTATTTGTATTTCTTTAAACCAATCACAATCATGTCTTGGGCGGCGCTAAGCTGCATCTGAATGAAGCTATCGTGCCTCTGCAAAATATTGTTTTTATTATATATAAACATATATATTATTCAAAACTTGCAAACATTTTCAGCATGTCGGTTGATAGCTTGGAGGTTGTTGTTGTTTGTCGTAGTGAGGGGATTTTGTGAACAGCAACACAAAGAGAGAGGGACTGTGAGGCGTTATGCCAGCACTGTTTATCAGGTAAGCTGAGGCTGATGGGAATGTCATTAGTTTTGCAGGTATTTGGTCAGAAACTGAAGTGCTGGGAAAAGTGGAAATTCTGACCTAAACTCACAAAAAAATCACAAATATTAATGTCATGGTGGTGATAGATTAAAAAAACAAAAAAAACAGGATCACCAAACTTAATAAGATTCATCCTCCGGGCACTGTGGATATTTGTAATTTTGTAGCAATCTTTTAAATAGTTGATAGACCAAAGTGATCCTTCGCTGCAAACATGGCTAAAAACCCAGACTAGACTTGAGAGAACTTATACTTTACACAAATGTAAGTGGAAATATATTTTGCCTTTCTACTCCAAGGTACTTCCTGTAGCTGTAATATTCAAACATAAAGCTTGATGTCAGGGAAACCTCTGCACAGTGTTCTCTCATTTTTTTGTCTTGGTCACAGAGCACTAACATAACGTCTACTGAGTTACAGCAAGCACAGGTTATGATGACACATTTCAGAATCACCTCTTTCAGACACCTACTTTTTTAAACACAATGAAATATGTTCCACTTTTTGGGAAACTGCCACATTGAATATATTTTAATATTAGTAAAAAATTCAGATAAGGGGCTGGAAAAGGAGAGGATGAATACAAAGAGAGACTTACCTCCTCATTGATGTACCAGTACAGGCAGTTGTCCTTGAGAACAAACCAGTATTTCTTCCATTTCTGGGAGAAGTAACCCTTTGCATCTCTCTTTCTCCACAGCCAGCCCTCGCAGTCTCCTCTGCCCAGCGCCTTGCAGGAAACACGCCTCCGACTCAGGGAGGCCAAACTTCTCCCTGGAACAACACGGAGGAAACATGAAGACAGGGAATACAACATCAGAAAACATGAGTGGAAAGACAAGCAAGAAACATTGTTATTTAAAAGGTGCGTGTAAGTGCTCACAGTGTGAATAAAAGCGTCACAAACTGTCACATCCTAATGCAATCATTCTTGGCAACAGTTCAGTGTTTGGATTTGACAGAACGCTGCAGCACTGCAGTAAGGTGAGAGGTGTTTAATAAAAATTGCATTTTTCTCCTGGCATAAAAGCCCTGTAACATTTTTCACAACAGGCTCCTCATTAGAGATTACAGAGGGAACTTGGCTCCCAGTCGAGGGCCGCCAAGAAACTTTTATTGTGCTGTATCAAAAGTCTTACGACTTTAAAGGGGAATGCAATTCAATATTCCATTTATTTCTGCAGCAAGGGAAAGTGCAGCGTATACAGCACGTCTCGAAAGGAAACAACCTTCTACCATACAAGAAAACTAAAGCTCAAACACGTAGTGTAAAAAGGTTTCAAGTCTCGAGAGACTGTGCAGATAATTAATAAGTTATATTCTCTGATATAGGGGAAAGTACACATCCTGAAAATGTGCAAAATTGTCTTTATTTTCAATCAATTTTCTGTGCAGCAGCTCCACACTAAAGGCCTGATACCATCACCAATTTAATTTATAGTTTCAGGAGAAACTTAAGCCCTGTTAAGACCTGGTTTTAAAGGGATAGTTGGGATGTTTTGAAATGGGGTTGTATAAGGCAGTGGTTCTCAAAATGGGGTATCTTTTTTATCTAAATGCATTTTTAAAATGTATTCATTCATTTTTTAATAAATAAATGATTGTATTATTTTCCCTTTCCAGGTCTCTTCCTGAAAGCCTCCTTGCCTATTGGAGACACGTAACCATGGTAACGTGTGCCGACCAAAGCTCTACCAGATAATGTTTAAATTACTGGAAAAGGAAAGCAACTAATCCAACGGTCGCAGGTGACAAAATTACAGATTTTTAATATGTACAAATGTAAATTGAAGCGTTACAGAGCTGCCTTGGTCGCTGTCCGTTTGTCTGTTAATGAACGTTGTCGTCACTACCGCATTGCATTGTGGGATATTTATGCCGGCATAGTGTCCAGTGTTGCATATACTGTAATATTTACTAAAAAATCTCACATAATGTTTTAGCCTACTAAATAGCATGCTAGTATGACATTTCGGACGTAACCTCACTCTCAGTGGTTTCTGAGACGTGATAAATACTTTTAAAATGTTTAAAAATACAAAAACAGCAAAAATA
Organism: Heterobranchus longifilis; assembly: GCA_028570985.1. NCBI lineage: Eukaryota > Metazoa > Chordata > Actinopteri > Siluriformes > Clariidae > Heterobranchus > Heterobranchus longifilis. The sequence continues at coordinate 20,172 of JAOVVB010178916.1, read as the reverse complement.
CACAGAGCTACCTATAGGGCCGTCATATGATTACCAAGATTACCTCGGCCACGGACCAAAAGGAGCAACTTATATTGAAGTACTTGTTTGATAAGGGTGCATTTAAAACAACCAATAAATCATTATCATCGCATTCATTTTCAAACTTTGGTTTAATTCCTGCAAACAAACAAAGCTGTCGCCTGAAAAAGTGCAGATGGAGCTAAAGCTTTCGGAGCTTCTTGCGATGGCAGATGGTGAAACAAGTGAAAGAAAATCACTTCCAACATGTTGATCCTCGTTAGTGTGGGGAAACGGGGGAAAAAAAAAAAGCTTCGGTCAAAGAGGCAAAGATACCAGAGAGTTGGAGAGGAGATAAATAGGGAGTAAAATCATCTCAACGAGAGGAAGAGGATTTAAGGGATTTATCCTTTTGATAAGCACTTGCTCCGACAAAGAATGAGACAAAAGATACCAATCATATGAACCATGGTCTCATTTGTTTGAAGAAATCAAACTAAATGTCTACGTATGCATGTGTAAAAATACTATTCATTACACGTTATGAGACCAGAACACAGGTTTTCATCTTTACAGTAACATAAAGAGAGAATGACTGTACTAAATGTGCAGTAAACAGACAGAAAGCCTGCAGTCCAGTCTGGACTCAAGAAAATCTGTGAAAATCCATGATGTGTTAAAATGCAAATACAGCAGTCTCTGCACCAACATGAGACTCTATAAGAAATAATAATTTGCAAACTCCAGAGGTATAAACTCCCAACATCTGGGATATAGATAGCTGCAGTCAGTGACGTTTGTATTCATATCTCACCAGATTAATTAAACAAGAAGTGATTTCACCTGTGCATAAACCTTAAAAATGACCAAAACAAAATGTGGAAACAGCATTAATATAACTGCAATACTGACCAGTGCTGAAGTGTCAGATGGTTGTTTGGTCACCTTGAACTTTGGAAAACTGTTGTTGCAATTTGTCACTTTTGTGGGCCATCTGATTAAAATGACTAATCAATTAATAATATATATATTTTTTATTTCTTTAGTTTTAGTAAAAATGTATAAATGTGGCAGGATGAATGAAACAAGCAACAGAACTGGTAACTTTATGGTAACATATATAATAGATAATAATCATTAGTTGCAGGCCTATAGTCCTGACAATACTATTGTTAAAATTATAATAAATATAAGTAAATATTCATTCTTTGCCAGCCCTCTGTACCATGCTACAGACTGATGCAACGAGTAAAAGGTCTGTACAATAGATCTGTGTGTAATGAAAGAATCACAATAGTCAACCAAAATAAAAAATATTAGCAAAAGACAAAACTGCACCGAGGCAGAGAAAAAAACCCTCTGTCTAGAAAAAATAAAATAAGCACTTTATTTTACAACAGTTTTCTATAGTTTTCTCGAAAGAAATACGTATTCAGGGACTAAATATGAGGGAACACTGTGTTCAATGGAACATTTCTAAATGTTCAATTAGTTACAACCATAAGAGCCTTGAAGTAAATGTACAGCAGGTCAGCTGCATAATGCAAAAATATTAAAGTAGATAAAAATTGACTTTTCATTGAAGTAGGAGACTTCTTGCATTCTGCAGCGATGAAATGAGTAATATTTGCATATTAATAGATTCTGAACTAACCGTATCAGAATCAAATTATTATGCAAAGAAGAATATTTGAATGTCTTAAATCATGTCTGGAGGGGAAATTTGTCTACAGGCACGCACACAATGGATAATTATATTTCCAATAATGAAATAATAATGACTGGATACTTATTTGGGTTAATATGGAGCCTGTTATTTAAAGGGAAATTCTTCTGGATCTGCTTATAAACACAATGCAACCAATTAAAGAATTTTGCATATAATTAGTACAGAAATACATGTTTTTTTTTTCTTGAAACTTTCTTGGAAATGATTAGCAAATTACAGACCCGTAAAATAAAGTGTTACTAAGATAATTGGTTCAACTGAAGAAGCAGCTGCTGCAGCATCCATTAGCTCGACGTCCCTGAGAGAGTGAATGAGTAGCAAGTGTTGGACTGTGACGGTAGTTCACAAAAAAAAAAAAGAGAAACCGAACAGGTGGCTTCTCTGCTTACCTTTATTCTTCTTCCTGTTCTTTGACTGCAGAGAGGAGGACTGCTGGTATGTCTGAGAACGGAGTGGAAAGAAGAGAAGAAGAAGAGGGAGGGTGAGACGGGGATAGAGCAGGCTGTCAGGATGAATCAGTGGCCTTTGTTTGCTGCAAAGAATCCTGGGATATAAAAGATGACAGATCTTAGGGAGCGGAGGAGAGGAGGCAGAAGACACTTGACTACAAAGGGAAACTCTCTTTCCTCATTATCTCAGACGTGCACTCGTGTCGGGGTGTAAAAGTCGACCTCACGGAGGACTTTAGCAACTCTCACACCTCTAAATATAGAACAAAGGGACAGGAAGGGAGGGGCGGCACAATGGGACATCCAGGTGATGGAGGGAATGAGAGAAAATAGAGCTCGGGGGGCCTCGGGGATTAAACAGAAACTTATAGTCAGCAAAACATGAAGGACAAACATCTGAAAGAGGGGTTATGGGCTACAACCTGAGCCCTGTTTTTTTAAGCCTGTGTTTGTTCACATTTATTCATACATAATGCATTAAAGGTTTGTTGAATTAGCCATTAGCAGCTCTTGTTTGCAATGTACCCATGAATGTACAGGCAAGTATCACTGGATTAGTTTGATACTGAAGAAAACATGATGATTCTCAGGCAAGTTCTGGAGTTATAAGAAGTGTCTTTTCTAATGATTTCTCAGCAGGTTTATGGATGTTTATTCTCAATTAGTCTCGCATAGCCAGATGTGCCAGTACTGGGAAAAGGTCACATCATAATTCTGCACTAAGGGATAAAAACACTCTGGTTGGGTTCTCTTCAATCACAGTTGTCTTGGGTGCTGCTAAGCCCAGCGATGGTGTAGCGATGGTGCAGCGATGGTGCAGCGATGGTGCAGCGATGGTGCAGAATAATGTCAGGAGGGAACTTGTGGAACATTTGCACGTGGGGATGTGAGCCCTGGCATTAAAATGGCTAAATCCCTGCAAGCTACTCCCCTTGACTGCAGGGTTTTCACCTGGTTATATCTGCAATGATTAGTCAACTGAACGATTAGTCGGTCAACAGAAAAATAATCTGCATCTATTTTGAAAAGTTCAAGTAATTTTTCACGCCAAAAATTGCAGAAAATGCTGTTTTCAGACTCTCAAATAAGGAGATTTCCTGCTTTTCTCTGTTTTATATCATATTAAACTGAATATCTTTGGGTTTTGGAAAAAAACAAGACATTTAAAGACATCACCTTGGACTTTGAGAAACTGGGATGGACATTTCTCACTATTTTCTCACTTTTTATAGAATGATTAATCGATAATGAAAATAATCGTTAGTTGCAGCTCTACACCTGGTCATCCATTATCACGTCGAAGGGAGACACGCCATGTCTCTGTGTTTACCCTCGTTAGCTCACTGCAGATGATGCTTGGAACATGAAACTTTTTCCATAATCAGTGGGCAAACATGCAAGAAAGACCCAATCAGGAATGCCTTATTGCACAATCCATATATTCGTCAAAACTTGCCATTTTCAGCGTGCAGATTGCTAGCTCCGAGGTTGTTGTTGTTGTTTCACGTAGCAACGGGGGTTTTGAAAAAGGTAACATGCAAATAGCAGAAGAGGAGGAGAATTTAGTTTGATATCGGCAGCCAATGGCAGTCTACATCCTGTGAGTCAGATTAATTCATGATGGATATCGGAGTTAATAATATGCTTGGAAGGTGTAAGTCACACTGAATATAAAAAGATGTGTCTCATGTCTTCATGTGTTCAGAGTTTTGACTCCAAGAAGAAGGAGTTTTGACGCACCTGTCCCTTCAACTCTGCACAACCTCTGATCTCTAACATTCAGGATTGTTTGAGATGTGACCTCTCCCGACAGGTCAGATCGGGCAGCGGATCAGCTCTGATGTCACGATATATTACACATGTCAGAGCCTGGAGCGCGGCCATTCACAGCCACACGCTCAGCAAGACAGATGACATGGGCCCGCCCACACCCACTGACACGCCATCTGCCATCGCAGCATCCATGCACACTGTAAACACACGCACACATGGAAACACATTTAATTTCCAAAGAGATGCTGTCAAGATGTATAAGGTCACCGCTGTCTGGACCTGAGAGCGCCGCGCTCTGACGGACAGGCAGGGCGGACGGATGTCACGGAAGTGACAGGGGGTAATAACGAGTCAGCATTCGCTCAGATCACACTTCGCTACAGCACTTTTTCATCACGGGTAAAAGCTCAAAATGTTTTTCTCAAATCTTTGAGTCCTGGCTGCATCAAAACAAATCAGAGAGGAAGCAGAGTGTTACCTCGTTTAACTAGTTTTTACTTTGAGGGGGAAGTCAGAGACGTTTTGTAACCTTGTTTGATCCGCATTATGCAGCGACATAATGAAATCTTGAAGCTTCTACCTGCAACTTAAAGGGATAGTTCTGATGTTTTGAAGTGGGGTTGTATGAGGTACTTATCCATAATCAGTGTATTTCCTACAGTAGATGGCGGTCGGCCTGCAAACAGTTTGCAGAAGCAGACAGGAGTCCTGACACAGAAGCTAAGCAATGTACTGCTGTGGACGGGGACACATAGCAGTAACTGCCTTAACAGAAAAAAACTCCCCGATGGGGAACTGAAGCCGTTATATCACCAGACTCCTTTGACAAAAGTAGTCATTTTACCTCACAGAACACGGGAGTTGCTGGTCTATCGTTAGTTTGTTTGTGTTATTGTGGACTTTCATGTTTAAAAGAGTTAGGAACTAACAAAACCAGTAGAAAAACAGTAGACCAGCAACTCCTGTGTTCTGTGAGGTAAAATTACTGTTTTTGTCAAAGGAGTCTGGTGACTTTGAAGACAGCGATATAACAGCTTCAGTTCCCCGTCGTAAAAGGCTGCTTGACGGCAAGGTAAAGCGCTGAAAATATATAAATATAGTGTACACTTAAACAGATATAGATTTTTTTTAGGTGGCTATAATCTGTTTTGCAGTGTGTCCCTGTCCACAGCAGTACATCGTTTAGCTTCTGTGTCTGGACTCCCCTCTGCTTCTGCAAACTGTTTGCAGGCCGACCGCCATCTACTGTAGGAAATACACTGACTGTGGAGAAGTACCTCATACAACCCCACTTCAAAACATCAGAACTATCCCTTTAAGGGAGAATGAGTGGTATTTTCCACACTTCGAGTGCTGGTAGTACTCTTTCTTTATCCATTTTTGATGACATATTTGATGCTAAGTCATTGTTGTGCTCTGCACTTCCCAGAGATCACCTGTCAGTTACAAAACTCTGATGTCTTTTCTACAGACTTTCTTTTAAATGGAAATACAATTATTTGCTCTCTCACCGAGATTTAGAGGAGCCACTCTTAAGCAGAATTTATACTTTCCATGTCTACAAGGGTTTCTTAAGCGAATGGTCCACGTGCTGTCCCAAAACAGTGAGCGTGTGGACTGTACACATCGCAAGCCGAACACGTGAAGTATGTTTGAGCCTCTACGTCTCTACAGTCAATAAACATCTGCAGCCAGTTAGCTTAGCTTAGCGTAAAGACTGGAAACATGGGGAAACCGCTAGCCTGGCTTGGTCCAATTTGAATAAAATCTGCCTACAAGCACCTCTAAAGCTCACAAATAAATAGATTAAATCTTGGTTGTTTAATCCGTACAAAAAGTCCTCGGCCTTACTGGTGTGAATAACACATATATGTTACGAATAAGACAAAGTAAGCGACTTACGTGATAAATGGATGCCGGGTCTCTCGGTGGAGAATCTCTCTGATTTGTCTGTAAGACGTAGTGGGAGGGGCTTTGGCTGTGGTGGCTCCGCCTCTTGGCGCGTTTGGCCGTGTCGTTGGTCCGTTTGCCCGGCCGAGCCGTGTGGGAGGAGTAGTCGTCAGAGCCGGTCCTCTCGTCCATGCCGGACAGTCCCACGTAACGCATCAGCGACGCTTCTGTGAAATCACCACACGATAACCAAATGTCAAATAAAAAACTTTACCTGTAGCTGAAGTGCCCACATTAGACGAATTCTTATAATTGTGTCTACAGTGTGTTGCGGTATTGATCTTCTGTTTTATATTCATCAATGCTGCCTATCAGGAGTCTCAGTGGGTTAATTAGAGACTACATTACAAATATATAAATAAAACACTGTGTCAAAAGGTCGCATCACTCAAAGATTCATTAAAATTAAACCAGTAGTGTTTGAGAATTAAAACGTTCTGATTTTGACCTTTAATCAAAGCATCATCATAGAGCTAATCAGTTATTCTTAAAATATCAGAACACAGTAGAAACATCTTGAAAACCTTGAAAATGCACCATGGTTTTTCTAAGGTGGATTTTTTTTTTTTGCCCTTTGGTTTTAGCGCCCCCATCAGGCTGATTAGTTTTTAACACAAATGTGCAACAAGTCTGTCCATTTATATCTCAACAAACACATATGGTTATTTGTCATTGTCCTCCAAAACCAATGTGCATACAGCTGCATCAAAAATGATTCATATGAGCATTTTCTACACCTCTGTGGTGTTTTGGTTTGAATTTAGGCGATTAAAACTTTGGTTAAGGTTACAAAAAGATCATGGGGCCACAGATCTAAACCAGGGGTTTTCAAGGTCTGTCGGCACTGTAGCTACAACCTGAGCCATGTTTTGTTTTAGCTTATCTATTTATTTACATTTTGGTAAATTTCCACCAGTTAAGAAAAGATTACAGTCATACTTAAAGGGACAGGTCACCCCAAAATCAACACTACATATTTTTCCTCTTACCTGTAGTGCTATTTATCAATCTAGATTTTGTTTTGGTGTGAGTCGCAGAGAGTATGTATATATAATAGCACTCAACTTGTGGTGCTCAAAACGCAAAAACATAAATTTGGAAAACTCAGCAGCAATGTTTCTTTCCAGAAATCATGACCCGGTTACTGAAGATAATCCACAGACCTTGTTGTGGGGAGTTTCATGTAGGAACTATTTTCTTTGTACCAAACTACACCCGATGACCGCAACACTGCGCAGAAGGAAGCGACATTGCTAACTTGTGGAGATTCATAGTTAACCGATACTGCTAGCTCACCTATCACCACTGAGCTAGCTAACGTTACAGCTCAGCCGAGGAGGACGCCATTAATGTTTACATTTCACGCTGTCACAAGCCTCTCGTCCATGAGTAGTGCGCAGTGATACGGTTAGTGATGTAACCGACATCTCCAACAGCGCAACTCACACCAAAACAATCTAGACTGGCACTACAGGTAAAAGGAAAAATATGTTTTTTGATTTTGGGGTGAACAGTCCCTTTAAATGAAACCAATCTTTGGTAAAAAAAATAAAAAAAATAAAAAAAATAATTAAATTTTAAAAAGCCCACCCCGGCCTCCTGCTATTCCATTGTTTTGACTTTTCGTCCACAAAACGTTGCTTGCCAGAAATTCACTGCTTGCTTGGAACGACGTGTTACAGTGTCGGGGACAATAAATGCTGCTGCGAGAGAACATCTCCATGCATGTGTGAGTAAATCAGTATGACTGTGAGTGTTTATTGAATTTGTTCTGGTTCACCGTCTCTTCCATCTTATTTTTTTTTTTTCTTTCCGACCAACTTCCTCTCCGCCGCTCCCACCGGGGGAGAAGGAAACTCAGGTCTCCATACCTCTCTCTCTCCTCACGGTTCCCACCCTGTCCTCCCCTGGTTGCTAGGCAGCGGCCAGAGGAAAGTGAGACACCGAAAGAGCTGCTGTCAGCGTCGCCATGGCAACTGCGTGAGTGATTCAGGTGGAGGTCAGGGAGAATAGTCTTTTTTTTCCTCCTTTTTTCTGCCTCTTCTCATCCCTCCTTTTCTCCCTCCTCCTCTCTTTTATTCTTTCTCCCTTCATGGCTGCCTTTCATTTTCTCTGCCTTTGTACCACCTGTCTACCTTTCCTT
>JAOVVB010178916.1:0-12118 GCA_028570985.1 Heterobranchus longifilis | reverse complement strand
CCCCCCCCCCCCCCTCTTCTCATCCCCTCTTACTTTGTTTCTCTGTGATGCTAATCACAGGAAGAATTAGAGGAAAGGGATGGAGGCACATTGATCTCCACACACACGCTGATCTCTTTGTAATACAGAGAGATGGGAACATTTAACTGAATCTAACAGGCTCCTCAGGAGGTGCACACACACACACATATGCGCTCCACACGCCGGCACTCACCTCTGCGGCTTTCTCTGTTAAGCTTGGCCGGATCTTCATAGTCGCCCACCCAGTTACACTCCACAGGCATGGAGATGGGCCTCAGCCTGCCTACAAGTACACACACAATTACAAAACGTAATATCCTTAGAGTTTTTATAATCTGATGTGTAAAGTTTTTATTCGTTTTATCCACAACCTATAGAGCTGCCTCACTTTCTAAAACTTTTTTTATTACAGTTTTTTTCTCAAATCTGAAAACTTGATGCTCACGTATCAACAAGAAGACTGCAGAGGTATTACAGAAACTTCCTGTCGAGTCTATGATTTTTGGTATTACAGAAGCAAATCCTTTGGAATCCTATCTTATCTTATTTCATCCTACCTGTCAGCAAACGCTACTTTTCTACTTTGCAACGGTTGTTTTTCTCATTGAAACATACAAAAACTGGAGCAAAAACAATGATGGCCGCTTTAAGAATGTGAGTCAACATCTGCAGAGAAATGTTGTTCGCTGACACACACGGTGGAAAACCAAAGTTAGGACAGCTTAATGCTATCCTAAAGTTAGGAGAGATTTTGGGAAGAGTTAGGATGCTTGTGTAATCAACAAGTACTCCAAACCACACGACCATATGAGTCGTTTGTTCCTGCTCTCATACATAATACATACAATTACATACATACACGTTACGTTTACGGTTTTAAACACGCAACAAACCAACTTGGTAAGGTGAGAAAAGAGGTTGTGGTTTGGGTTAAAATCGCTATATTTGATACGTTAAATCATCCGAGCCGCTGAACATCACATGACGTGACATGTAGCATGACACAGAACGTCACATGACGCGGCACGTAACATGATGCGGAACGTGACGTACTTCCGTTGTTAGGTTAATTTAAACTTGCTGTTTAATTTCTATTTCATAACGGGACGCGAACCCGTTAGCGTGTTTCTTGCTCTAAATACTCAGTTTTATTACTTCCGGCTTTCTGGCGCCATAATATACGGACACTGGAGGGCGCCGCCTAACAAAACGTCAATATGTATTTTACTGCTTGAACAAACGTCAGCTGCTGTCGTTTTGCTGACAGTCTGTGTGAAATACACTTTTCCTGTCTTTAGTTACGATAGGAACATTTACTGTTCATCTGTAGCAGCTTTTCTCCTCAATCAGGTCCTAACCCTAATTACCATGGTTACCAAATAAAGATCTGCAAGATAAGAAGCTTCTGGAAAACAGTAGCTTTCAAAATCCCAAACCCTGTTTAACACTCTGATCATGTGTCAGAGCAGAAAGAGGCCTCAGCTGACCTCGACTGTGTTGGGAAAATATATTTCTAATGTGCAACTGTGGTTGACTGTTGGAGCTCACTGGATGTGCATTGTATCATGTGCTGCCGATGCAGTATTTACATGATATATTCACAGTATCGTAGTACAATATGGCAACAGTCTTTATACTGTATGCACCATACAACTGCAATCTATTTTGGGTCAAAAAACTTTAAGAGGAGAAAAAAATGAAACAATTCCTACACGTTTTTATACATTTGAATATGTAACATGGTCTCATGAAGCCAAAACATATATAAACAGTATGTTGATGGTAGTGTAACACCAGTGTTTAATTGATGCTCGGTAAGAGATATTCATAATGATTGCTGCACGTGTCGTTTTGGTGGAAAGAATCCGTTTTGAGGAGAGAGAACATCAGCAGTGTTGAGTGCAGTGTTTAAATTTGCAAGAGATTTGTGGAGTTTTGACAAAATGGTTAACATTTTTTTCAGTTTTGTGCTTTGAGTTTTGAGAAATAGAGCTACAGTTTGAGGATTGGGAAAACCTGTCGGCGCCTCGGGGTGGCAGGTGGATTCCCAGCCTCGTGATTGTTTTTTAAAGTGGTTTCGATGCAGCAGAATGAGATTGAACTTTTTCTCATCACAAGAGCGTACCATAAGTAGGTGTGGTGCAGTACACGGGCTCCTCCTCTTCTCGCCGGTGACATTCTTGATCCAGGAAGGAGTTTGGTGACTCAGATCGCTTAGCAACGCTGACGCCACCGTGGTTGCGAGATGCCTCATCAGGCAAAGCTCCTGTCTCATCTCTATGGCAACAGCATGGAGAGGTGGATTTGATAATTGCACATCAAAGTCAAACCTCTTCTTTTCTGTGAGCAGTTTTACTTTCTGAGAAAAAAAAAAACACTGTACCTGGGTGTGTATGGCTCAGCGGGGGGAGGGGGGATGTAGAGGTCCTGGATGGCGGAGCTTTTGGTGGGTGTGCCTGAGGGTGTGGCCGAACTGCTGCTGGGGCTCCTGGTTGGCTGCAGAACGAAAAAGTGGATATGGGTTTTTCAAAATCTGGATTGAAAAACCCTTGAATGGATTAGTTAAACCTGCTGTTCCAAACTTTTTCTGCAAGGCCCCCGTTTGTAGATAAAGAATATTTACCCGCAATACACCCACATAATGTAATTAATACAGAACTGCAACTTCAGTGTGTCAATTTTTATGCATCGTCATATTTTCTTGTCTTTGATAGTTGTGACGTTTGGTGAAGATCCATCGTCTGCTATGTTTCCGTTTACTTGGCAGTCCTGTCACAAACTTGTCTGTGCTTTGCTGGCTGCACTGCATTAACCACTGCATTAAACGCACAATATGTAATTTTCTGCTACTGGGGGTCGCTCAATCAAAACAAAAACAAAAGACGGAGCAATGCCGTCATTACAGTCAGCTTTTTTCTGGTGAGGATTCCTTCAGTGTTCACAGATGTCTCCTCTCCAAAACAAATGGACCCATTGATTAAAACCGGTAAAAAACACTAAATAAAGCAGTTTCACTTTAAAAATCTGTGTTTCTCCAGCGGATAAAGGACACGGGGCTGCGAGCCGAGCTGCCGCTAACATTTGCTCAGCTTGTTTCTCTGATAACTTAACATCCAGACGTTCAGAAGGTTTTTACTGGAGGCGAATTATCCGCAGAAGTCTCCTCTTCTCCAAAACAAACGGACCCAGTGATTAAATGCCAGTGAATCCCAGTGATTACCCAGCGGATAAAGGACATCCCAGAGGGGCTGCGAGTCGAGCAGCCTCTAACATTTGCTCAGCTTGTTTCTCTGATAACTTAACATCCAGACGTTTTTACCGGAACTGAATTATCTGCAGAGGTCTCCTCCTCTCCAAAACAAACGGACCCGGTGACTAAAACCGGTAAATACACTGAATAAATCAGCTTCACGTTAAATATAGGTCTTTCTCTGACGCGGTTCGACTCGTCGGTGGAGGGGCTGCGAGCTAACGTTTGCTCAGCTTGTTCCTCTGATAACTTCATAACAGACATCTGATGACTAAAATCCTTCATCCGTTTAGAATATATAGTTAAAAATGACCAAGATCTAAAAGATTTATCATAAAAATGTGGCTTAAACTGGATAAAAAGTACATTTATGACGCATGCAAAAAGGGGTTATAACGCTACTGACAGGCGACCAAATGTAACAGGATGTTATCTTGAATAAAACGACAGATTTCTCTGGTTTGAATATTGTTGGAAACATTTGGGGTGATGCAAGTACACAACTCAATGAAATATATTACATAGGTCTAGTCGTTTTTACACTTTAGATTATGTGGAAAAGTTATATATTATACCTTTAATTTAAAGGATAATTCATTCAAAGTTAAAATATTATTTTATGTAGTTTTTGACCATAATTGCTACTGGTTATAATAATTGTCAGAGGCAGCACTGGTGTCTTAATTTCGCGGTGAAGTACAGTGCATCTTCAAAATGTTGATCCACAACATGTTTGAATTGTTTTCCTACATTATCAGTGTTGTAGCACATGAAGCATGATTCACATCTTCATGTTGTGTTGAGGCAGAAACGGGACGCGAGTATGTTTGTTGTCTCAGGATTTTGCACCTTCCTCCGAAAATCTGAAGAACATGACTGCAAAAAAGAAACATATTTGCAGGCAGGTTTTCCATGTCTTTTAAACTGTATTAAAATTAAATTAGCAAAAGTAATTCTTAGGAGACGGGGTAATAAGCCAAAAAATATCTATGACTAAAGTGGTCACACAAAACCAAAACAGTGAACGAGGGCGGAGAAAAACTGTGTTTCCTCCTGATTGTGAAGATAATCCGTGTTAAATAGGAAGATGCGTTTCATAATTGCAGACGCACTGGGAATGTGGGAGGAGGGTGCCATTAATTTTCCCTTCCCATTCATTGCAGAGTGTTTCAGCTGGCAAACAAAACTCTGCTGAGCCACAGTATTCTGACCTAATTGCACGCTTTGGCTGCAGTCGTACGGGGAGCGGGAAATCTGTGGGGAGTTATGTGGGCCAGCGCAGTGCTTTAATAAAGTCTATAAAAGGTAGCGCCGGTCCCACCTGCAGAGCGAGGGGTTTCCAGCGCATGTTCTTCAGCAGAGCAGGGGCGGAGCTGAGCGTGCTCTGCGGACGCTTCTTCAGGGTCAGGGACACGACGCCTTTATCGGCCCTCAGCGAGCCGACCAGGTTACGTAACTGCCAGCCCACCTGTGGACGGGAGGAGTCATCATCAGTTATCATCATCTGCATAATGCACAATACAATCACAGCATCAGGGTTCCCACTCGTTTAAAGAAATCATTTTCCAGGTGTTTTTCTTGAGGGTTACCACACCTTCTTAAACATCAAATTCAAGGATTTTTCAGTGAATTTTCAGGCCAAATTCCCTCAAATTTGAGGAAAAAACACGGCATTGTTTGAGTCACCGATCAAGGTTAATTACTGTAGGTAAAGAAATATATCAAAAGAAGATCAGTTTCTATTCTTGCACAAAATATATACATTTCAAGGACCCGTGGGAACCGTGACAGAACAGCACTTGCTCACAATAATATATCATGACATATAATTTACCGGTTGGTTAGTATTGACACATTTAACCAGCTTGCGGCTCCGGAAAATATAGACGTGCCACGACTGACATGAATGGGAGCTAAAATGAAAAGGGAGCGTCTGTTAAACCCGCTTTAAAGTGTCGTACCGTGCAGCTTATCCTCCCGACAAGTTCCCAAAGTTTCAAACAAAATACGCACCTGGGTTCACGTAGGCGATCTGAGTGAGGGGTTAAAATACAATTACACTTTTCCAGGATAAAATCGATTATTTCCAGGATATCTGGTCATTTTCCAGGTGTTTCCATGACTGGAAAACTAGTCTCTCACTTTCCAGGTTTTCCAGGACGCGTGGGAACCCTGAGCATTAATATTTATATTCAGCCTTTAGTTTGAATTCTGTCCACGTCGTGATTGGATCTCGCTTGTTGAGCCTTCTGTGCAAAGCAAGTGGGTGTGGAGGTGGTAAGTCTATCTATAGAGCTTTCATGTGATGTAACCTGCCCTCAATTTGAAAACAAATGCATCTTATCATATATCTTGCTTCTTTTTTAGCCACTGTTTTCACAGAACCATGCCAACGCTCTTTGTTTGTGAACAAAAAAACTGTACACAAATATAAAAATGTCTACTATAAAAGTCACCAGAACTTTATTTTTATTGTTGTTCACGGCTCTTTCTCTTTGACCTTTTAGTCATTTGTGTTTTGTGGAGAGAGATACTTTCTAATTAAAGCAAAGACACGATCTGATCATAATGCAAGAGGAGGTGCAGAGAAGGTTGGACTGAGATCTGATTACACTAATTGCGATGCACGCTGCATGCATTTGCACCTTGTAAAAGTAAGGGCACAATCTGCAGTGTAGATGTAAACAGACAGGTCACCCTACCACAAAAATTCAAGACACATAATTGCAAATGGCTTCATCTCCTGATTCTTAGATAACACTTGTGAAAACAAAATCTCCAGGGGTTTATCCTCCTGATACAGAATAAATTGAAACACTAGATAACAACTAAATCTTAATGTTCATATGAATCTTTTCTGATGATATTAAACGTGCAATAACAGATTTTCTTGCAGCAGTAACAAGCTGAGAACACAACACCATCATATTATCACTAAATTGATATGCTAAAGTTGTTAGCCACCTAACATATTTAAGTCCAATATTCACTCTATTTTAGCTGTTTCTGGTCTCCACCAACTCCTGATGGAAATACCTGATTCTTTAAATTAAGTTTTGTTTTTTAGTGATACAGAGGCATCTCCTGCCTTCTGCTTAGATATAGTACTATGATATAGGCTCTGGCTTATCTGTGAAACCCTGTCGGCAAAAAATATTGGTGCACATTTCCGATCTGTCATTAGCTTAGTTAGCAAGCATTAGCTCGGAAGGCTAACTTGGCTTTTTTACTATATTAAGTTATGTGAACTTCGCTGTCACCGCTGTTCAAAAACCTGGCAGTTTAATGTTTGATAGTCTATAAATGAAAAAAGGAACATGTAATGTGTTTATACTAACATTTTAATAGAGGAGAGAGGAGACGTGCTGTAACGCTGTGTAACGAGCCGTGCACCACGCTGCACATGCATAAACTGTAATAAATTGTAATAAAACAGGCTTACGCCGCAGAACGAATAGTCGAATAATCATATTGAACAGCCAAATCCAATTCAACTGATAAAATCGGAGTCGGGTACAGCCCTATAATATTCAAACATCATTTTTTAACAATTTCGGCAGCCCTACTACAACATGAGAGCAGTGAGAGTAAAGTAAAGTACAGTAAAGTTGTGGGCCAGAAAACCAAAACAATGAGCTGAAAGATGCTAAAATGCTCTGTACAGCTGAGGGGAACTGCAGTGTCTGTGACAGTTATAAAAATATACATACATTATAGCAGTCTTAAAGATTTGTTTACATCTGCAATATCTGTAAAAACAGGCATATAAGTTAATATGATCATTTGAGAAACATACAAAATGTAGTTTTTTTCCCTCTAAAAATTCTTCAGTTATAAATGTGAATATACAGAGTAAAAAAAAAGTAATTGTCCTTTAACATGCATTTAACACTATCCAGTCAGCATGCACACACACACGCACACACACACACACACACACAAAATGATGAACCCACCACAGTCTGGTGATTGACTTGAATGACTTCATCTCCTGCATGGATCTTCTTACAGCGATCAGCTGGAGACTACAGAGACACAGAAGAGAAACACGACTATGAATTGATCTGAGATTATTGATCGCTGCATACCAGTGCAGGCAAGTTGTCCGACAAAGTGTACCGTAACACGCTGCAATACAAAAGAGGGAAAGCCTTGCAGAGTCGTCCCTCTGGAATATGATATGCTGTTATGGATCCAAATGTTGTAGATATTCTGAGTAAGAATCTGTTTTCTATACACTTCAACCTCCGGGCGTGGTAGGAAATCCACTTCAATCGTTTTTGTGGGAAGTAGTTTTTTTATGTCACAGATACAACCAGCGGTGGAGGAAGTATTCAGATAATTTACTGAAGTAAAAGTACTAATACCTCATTGTGAAAATACTCCATTACAAGTAAAAGTAAGTAAGTGTAATCAGGGAAATTTACTAGTATTAAAAGTAAAAGTATTCAATGCAGAAAAACCATAAAAATAAAATAGAATCCATAAAATGTTTTATCATTAAAATGACTTAAAGGATCAAAATAGTTTTAATGACTTTATTAGACGTATTTAAATTAAGAGTGATCTGTTTCAACACGTTTCATTTATCCTGCCACATTTATATATTGTTAGTATGTGTATAATCAAAGAAATAAAAAGGGAAAAAAAGAAAGATAAAAGAAAAACATTATAATAAATCCCTATACATTAAAAAAGAAAATTTAAATATAAAAAACTGTTGCCAATTAATTATCTGACATACAATATTTGACAAGTTCTTTGTTTTGTGTTTTGTATGCAAAAATCTTAATTAGCAGTAAAGTAACTAAAGCTGTCACAGAGTTGTAGTCAAGTAAAAAGTAAAATATTTCCTTCTGAATTGTAGTGGAGTAGAAGTATAAAGTGGCCGGGAAAGAAAACACTCAAGTAAAGTACAAGTACCTTAAATGTGTTCTTAAGTACAGTCCTTGAGTAAATGTACTTTGTTACATTCCACCAGTGGATAAAAACAGCTGCTTGGCTGTAGTTTGGTATGTGAATGTGTGAAAAAGGGATTACAAGCCTCTCACCCCCTCAGTAGTTCCAGTGATCACGTGGAGGCCGTCGTATGTTGATTTGATGTACATTCCCTGATGGACAGAAGGAAGTTTAGCTCAGTACGTTAAGTATTGCACTTTTCTGACTTGAGATGGGGTTCGATAGCATTTAATCAAATTCAAATCCACTCATCAAATCTGAATCCTTTCAAATCCCTTATCAAATCTTATTAGGGTTATCTTTCAACAATAGCAAGTAACCGGAGCCGAACACAGCTACAACTCAAACATGTCTCATCACCTTTTGTTGGCCGAGGAGCCAGAAACACAAGTGACCTAATTCATGTTCACAACCTGCACCTACAACCTGAAAATCAGATGAGCAGCACAATATATGAAATGTTAATTAAATGTATCTGACACTTAGTATCTTAATTTAACAGCCTTCTGTACACCATGAAATATTTCAGCTGTAGTAGTTGATCAGATTCAAATGTTGGAATGAGTCACAATTTAACTGGGAGATACTTAAATTGACACGAAGTCACAAATAATCTTTGGCTGCAGCAGCTGCAGAGAACAGACAGAATTTACCGCATTAGCATTAATTAGCTGCCACCGGTGAGCTCTGTCATTTTTAACCAGCCACAGTTGGCCAAAAATGAGAAGTTTTCCCATTACTCTTTGCTAATAAAAAGAGTGAGGAGACATAAAAGGTTTCATATGAGATTTGTTAGTTTAACGAACAGATATTTTGCAAACCGGGAATCGTTTCCAACTTGGAACTGACTGTTTTCTCTATCTGACACTGTTATAAGTCTCGAAATGTGTTGGAAATTGTAACTTGGAAAAGTAGTTTATGCAATGACACATTAAAAGGCACCAAATTCAGTTCAAAACCATAAAAAAATAAGATTAATTACCGTATTTCCTCAAATAGTGACCGGGATGTTTATTTAACTAAGCTGCACGAGGCC
Organism: Heterobranchus longifilis; assembly: GCA_028570985.1. Lineage (NCBI taxonomy): Eukaryota > Metazoa > Chordata > Actinopteri > Siluriformes > Clariidae > Heterobranchus > Heterobranchus longifilis. The sequence goes on along the minus strand of JAOVVB010178916.1, from coordinate 2,852 downwards.
TTTATTTGAAGCAGGCTTGTATTAGAAGGCAGGTCTTTATTTCTAGACAATTACACTTTAGATGAGTAATCCAGAACAATAACATGTTGAAAACAACATGATTATTGTTGAACTAAAAGCGATGGAAATGCTTTGTTGGGATGCAAATACAAAAGCCACCAGGAGTTTATCCACCCTTGGTTTTTCCCTGGCCATTATTTATTAGTTATTATTTATTCTATTTGAGGAAATATGGTATTTAACTATATAAATCCAGAACACAGAGAACACATGGTTTGACCTCCATATTACTGTTGGAAAAAGGAGAGTTGTCTTATAATCAGAATCATCTTATATTCTGGCTCACAGGGTATTTTATTGTACTGTGCCCTTTAATAGACTTGTAATCACATTTTGACGTAACTACAGAAAAGCTGGAGAGAGTAAGAAAGGGTAATGGTGAACTTGAACTTCTATGAAAAATAACTTGGAAAGTTTTCAGTTCCTTATACAACAATCACACTAAATCATGCCATTACAGAATACACACAAGCCCCTTCCACACACACACTGCAACCCTGAACTTATCTACACATTACCTGGAGGAGCTGGATGTGAGAACGCAAATGTCTGAATCATTCAGACCATTAAACAGACTTTACCCTGTCAGCTCCCGAATACAAAACCTGTGTAATGTCCGACTGAGCCCATGTGTGAATACAGCCGCTCATTGTCCAGAGAATTCACAGCAAGAGAGTGTGCATGATGATGACCTTTCTATCATGCGGCTGGCGCGAAATAAGCAAACAAACAAATAAAAAAAACAAACATGCGAGGATGAAGAAGAAGGGCCATTTAGACGAAGACTGGACAGACGGCGAGATTCGAGAACTTCTGTCGGTGAGGGCCGACGCTGAAATCGTCAGACAAATTCAAGAAACGGCAGGAGACTGCGGTGGAATCTGCGTCCTGTCCTGCCTCCTGCACGCTCTACCCAGGCGCCACCCCTCACCTCAACAAAACCGAGTATTTCCAGAAAGTGAGAACGTCTGACACGGACAATCTAAATGTCTGGACCCGATTCTCCGGAGAATAGAGAAGCAAAAAGACACAAAAGCTGCCTACAACCTCATGATACGTATCACTATACGAGTGCACGATAAGATATATACAAACATTGATGTTGAATAATGACCATGTCACAGAACAGCTATTTCTTTATTATTCTGTTAACAGCAATTATATAACTTAATATTCTGTTTCTTATCCCAGAGTTATTAATATTAACAGCATTTGCTGCTGTATCGATATGTGTATGGCAATATATTGCCATATTTACTTTTACAAACAGCCCTAATACACACAAACAAAAGGGAGGATGCTACTAAAGCCCAGTACACACACACACACACACACACACACACACACACACACACACACACACACAGAGTCATTACCAGGCCTTCAGAGGATTTGATGTTGGTGAGGTGAACGAGCTCGAGGTGGGCTGACTGAGAAACCAGCGGGTCGGATGACACACACACAATGTGCTCACACACCTCCGACAGCGTCTTGCACTGCGGAGAAGAAGAAGAAAATGAGAGGTGACAGGTAACAACGCAGAGCTTTTATAAAGCTGGTTCAGCAGCGCTGCTTTATTAAGAAAACAGACGAAAAAACAAAAGAAAAACAACATGTACACATTGTGTTTGTGAAAACTGCACCGCATAAACCACAAGCTTTTGTTTCGTTATTAGAGGTTTTCTCTTTGGCTTTACTGAGAATATAAACACATTTTCCCTTCTAATCTAAACACAATGGCTCAGAATTAGAGGCTGTCACTATTAACACAGCGATGGTTTATTACTGCTGCTCCCTGTAGCACTTTAAAAGGGTCAGTTCACCTAAAATACAAAAAGAGAAGATATTTTCTCACTATTTAGCTGCGCAGATAGATTTGGTTTTACTTGTCCGGCGCTTTCAGATATCTGTCTCTAAAACATCTGCCTCCACACCAATTAAATGGAGGTGAATTTAATCTGTGGTGCCCACAGCACTGAAAAATTAAACAAGCAGAAAGAAGAATCCACCAAATATGCTGTCGGCAGCTTTAGGGACCATTTCCCTGGTGGAAAGCAGTTAGAATAAAAACAGCTGACAGCGTATTTTCGAGGTAATCCACAGCAGTGGCTCCCAAACTTTTTAAAGAAACATTGACAAAAGGAGCCTGGTTTCCTAAAAAATTACATTTCCACTAAACTGCATTCTCAATTTATGTTTGTAAGAGAAACGTTTTTTTTTTTTCTCTCGGATTATGTTTGTTTTTGACGTATAAGAGGAAGGAGGTCAGAGTGATGGATGAGTCCCAAAAACACAGACTTTCACTCGACATACTGCGCTTCGTGTGAAACCAAAAGTCAATGTGCTTATGAAAAAAAAACATACTTATTTTAAGTCAAACCACGATATTTTCCTAAACCGAACAAAGTAGTTTTGTAGCAATTCACAGCGGCAACGAGGTGTTAAAAAAAGCTACCGTAAAAGACCCATCTTTACATACTTTAAATGACATTTTGCTGAATATATTTCACCTAACGTGGATCTGAATCTGGAGACTCTTTGTAGCATCACACTCTTGTTTCTCTGTCGAGGAATCGCAGAAGTCGCAGACCTTTTGTCGACTTTCCATAGCAGGAAAAACACAGGTGGAACTAATAACATTCACAATGACTCCGTTCCACCAATTACTGCAAAGCAATGCAGTAATTAGTGATTGTATTAGCAACACCTGTGTTTGACAAGTCAAAATGACTGCTGTGAAAATAGTCAATTAAACTTTAGCTGCCCCCCCCCCCCCCCCCCCCCCCCCCGCC